>JASANF010014217.1:0-10935 GCA_030248245.1 Trissonchulus sp. WLG1_4
CAAAGTTGAATGAATGAATTTATTCGCACATAGAACTTGTATTACATATATATAGTAAAACTGTTATAGTTCGATCATATGTTTTTGTCATCTTACAAAGTCAGCATGTGATAAAAGTCCCAGTAAAAAACTAGAGGAGGTCACTACATGACCCCCCTGGGAAGTCACGGAGTGGCAATTTAAATTTCATGAATCTCTAGTGCGCTGAGAAATCTGACATGACGCGTAGGTTTAATTTTGTTGACAGCTCTGGTTCCGAGATGTTCGTTCGCTAGTTGAATGGCTCGCTTCAATCCTTTGTGTTTTGTGACTTTGTCAGGTTGAAAAGGAGAAGTAGCAGAGATAGGAATATAAGCAACTCGATCTGTTCCAAAAAATTTCACCGCCACTGAGTCTTTAGGTCGGCGTCTACTGGACAATGGCGACGTAAGCGGATTAATGACTATCGCTGGCCACAGTGGATAACCTGGATACTTGGTCATGAGCAACTTTCCCAAATTGGGCTGAAAAGCTGTACTATGGGGACCAGCTGGGTGAAATGGCTGAAGATTGGATTCAGCATTCAACTTCGTCGCATCTTCCGGGTCAAGGAAAGCGGGTTTGACTCGATCGACCGATACATGGTCTTCTCTTCCATGGTACTGAATAATCACGGTCTTGGGAGTACGCGAGATGACATTGTGTGGACCATGATACCTTGCATCGAGCGTTGACTTTGGACTCTCAGAGCGAACCCATACGTGTGTTGCCGTGCTGAGTTCACGAGGAATAAAGACTGTTTTCTTATGAGATCGCGCGCATGGGGTAAATTGCTGAACGTTCGCAAACAGGCGACTAACAAACTCCGGTGAAGGCTCGTGGTCACTATCCTTTTTGTATGGATCAAAAAAGAAAGGACTTGGCAAACTTATTGTAGATCCATAGACCAGTTGTGAGGGAGAGTAGCCTGTTTCGTTCACCGTTGATCTCAGTCCGAGCAAGACCAAAGGAAGTGCATGGTACCATTGACTTGACGTGCAAGATGCACGAAGAGAGTTTTTAAGCGTTCTATGAAATCGTTCAATGGCCCCATTGCACGCAGGATGATATGCGGTGGTACGCTTGCGACGAATACCCAATTTGGCCATCAATGCGCTCCACAAACCGGATTCAAACTGAGAGCCCCGGTCTGTAATAAGTGTGCTGGGTACACCAAATCGGCTTATCCAACCGGTCAACAAAGCGGTAGCAGCAGACTCTGTCGACATGTCTTTCAGTGGAATGACCTCCATCCATCGAGTAAAGCGATCTATTACTGTCAAAAGGTAGCGATAGTCATTGGATGATGGCAAAGGACCAACCAAATCAACATGGATCATGTCAAAACGAGCGGTGAAAGGGATGGTGCCCACAGGTGATTTAGTGTGCCGACCAATTTTAGCTAATTGGCAGCTTGAGCAGTGCCTAACCCAGCTCTTGACATCGTGATTCATGCCAGGCCACATGTACCTAGCAGAAAGGGTGCGTAAAGTTGCTCTCGCCCCCGGGTGGGACAAATCATGGACTTGCTTGTACACAGGTAGCCTCAACGTCTCGGGGATCAAAGGACGTAGAGTCGTCGTCGAGGCATCGCACCAAATGTGTTGATTTCCAACTTGCAGCCGTTTGAGCGGAATGGTCGTTGCAAGTATAAACTTCATTAAATCTTTGTCTGCTGCTTGTAGCGTTGCCAAATCTTTGTTGCACTCTGCTCTGATTGCGCCAACAGATCGCGAAAGTGCATCGGCCACCAGATTTTGGGCCCCAGAAATGTGCTGGATGTTACAGATGAACTGCGAAATGTAAGAAAACCAACGGCTTTGTTGTGGCGTAGGGGTCTTCATGTCCAAAGCGTAGACTAGCGGCTTATGGTCTGTGATGACAGTAACACTGGTACCCAACAGCCAACTAAAATGGCGCAGGCTGAGATAAATTGCCAAGAGCTCCCTGTCAAAGGCAGACTTTTTTGACTCAGCATCAGTAAACTTTCGTGAGAAGAATGCAAGCGGTTGCTTATTGTTATCAACCACTTGATGTAGGACGGCTCCAGCAGCTGTACTAGACGCATCCGTTGTCAGCTCTAAAGTAGCGCTTGGATCTGGGAAGGTCAGCATGACATTTTGCATCAACGCTTCTTTGAGATCACTGAAAGATTTCAGCGATTCTGCTGACCAGGTGATCACCGTTTGGTCTTTACTTCTTTCGGATCGTGTGAGATGAGTTAGTGGCGCAGCGATCCTTGAGAACTTTGGCACGAAACGATGGTAGAAACCAGCCATACCGAGAAAACGTTTCAGGCTTTTTATAGTGGTCGGTAGTGCATAATTCTTTATAGCATCGACTTTGGTAGGGTTGGGTCGATATCCATCTTTTGAAATTTCAACGCCAAGGAAAATCACCTTTTCTTTGAAAAACTCGCACTTTTCTGGTCTGAGACGCAATCCAAACTCTCATAATTTCTTGAAAACTTGTCTTAGATGGTCTAAGTGCTCTGCTTTTGTCTTGCTAGCGATTAAAATGTCATCAATGTAAGCTTTGGCAAAAGGCAAATCCTGTAGCGTAATGTCCAACAGCTCGAATGTTGGTCGAAGGCACCTGCTCCATCATTTTGTCAGCAGTGTCAGCAAGCTTGTCGATAGGCAGTGAATCTAGCGATGCCAGCACCACACGAACAGATTCGGGTAATATTTCCAGGAAACGAAGCTTGACCAAGCTGTCGTTATTTGGAGCAAGACGCTGTAGTTGACGCAGAACGGCCGAAGGTTTTCGGTCACCCAAATGTTGGTCTTGTAGGAACTTGCGTAAGCGGCGGTCTTCACTATCATCAAAATAAGATACGATGTTCTTTTTGATGACGTCAAAATCATCCGTAACTTTTGCACCACTTTCAAAAATTATGTTTGTCGGCAGTGCTCTGAGCAAGCTGTTTTTGCGGACCGACTCAGCAGCCCCAGCTAACAGCTGCTCAATCTGATCAAACCATATGCGAGTGTCCTTTTCATAAAAGTCCGGCAGCTTAACTGTTTTGCATACCTGGTCATTGGAAATAGCGGGTACATTAGGCGTCATGCTAGATCCACTGACCAACTTCACTGCCAAGGCAACAGCACGTGTGTCTTCACCGCTCAAAGCGGCGAGCATTTCAGCTTTAGTTGTGGGCATCTGAAAGTCGGCGTTGTCTTCGTTCAGCAGAGCCAGGATGGCTTCCAGTTGGGCTCTGGGAAAACTTTTGAGAGAGATCGGACCTGGATTCGGTTCGATGCCACCAATCAGCAGCAGAACGCGGAGTCCACTGGCATGTCTAGCAGACAAACTGCCCAGAAACAGCCCAGTCCCGAATGCCCTACATCGCACTTGACAGCGGTAAAAGTTCGATCGCAGGTAAAGCTGCTGGGAAAACGGACGACTGCAGTCAATACTGCAGGCAATAAATCCCATGCAAACCATGCAGCCCGGTATTGCGTTTTCCCCGTTTTCACACCTGGCAGCAAGCAGCAATTGTCAAAATGTTCTTCCAGCGGCCAAGTGCGAGTGCAGCAGCTGCCAAAAAGGAGCTAACTTGCAAGCAAAATTTGAGTAAAAAGCAAGCTCATTTTGGCAACTGGCAGTTAGGTAACCAACAGGCCGAAAACAGAGACCGGGGATGGTAGAAACGTCCTCGCAGGGTCACCAAAATGTAGGAATATAAGTATGTGCAAAGTTGAATGAATGAATTTATTCGCACATAGAACTTGTATTACATATATATAGTAAAACTGTTATAGTTCGATCATATGTTTTTGTCATCTTACAAAGTCAGCATGTGATAAAAGTCTCAGTAAAAAACTAGAGGAGGTCACTACATCTTTAATTTTGATTCTGGAACAACTACATTGCGCTGTGCAGTTTGCTTTTGTGTGCGTTTGTTTAACTTTTGTTGCTGAAGAAGTGTGAAAGTGTCACATACATGTGTGCGTTTGTGCAACTTCAGTTTTTGAACAAATGTGCGTGTGTCACATACATGTGCAGCAGAAACTGTCGGTCAGCAAAGCCCACCTATTGTATTGAGTGTCTGTTCAGCTGCTGTAATCGAATGAAACTGACTGCGTGTACACTGTAACACTGCGACAAAGATCAAATCGTTTCCAATATTCAAGACTTACTGCAATAATAAACTTCAGATGCATTCAAATGATTGTTTACAGTTTGAAATTGAAACAACACAACATGTAACTTTAGCCAAGAAAAACTAATTTGCATATCCAGAAACATGATTTTGCAACACTGTGAAACAAAAGTCTTATATGAAATATCAGGGCATACTGCATAATATCCTACTCAGTTAGCAAGTTAGGTTTCATATTCATGCATCAGTTCAAGTCAGTCTGAGTTTGATGTCTGATGTTTTTTTGTTTTGCCTTCTATAGGTACGCTGGCCTCTCACGTTTTCAGTTTTACCTCAGGGACTAGTTATTATAGCAAAAAAGTTGGACCATTTTTACTGTTTACAGATCGCGCGCTGCACAACAGGTTTTAGCTGACCTCGGGTCAGTTTACTTGGAATTATATCCTTGAAACTTGCTGAAGCTTTTGCCGCATATTGGGTTTGTTGCTCTTTCACTTTGTATTTCGTTCTGGGCTACTCAGCACGTAATGTGTTCACAAATTGTTGTTTAAAATGATTTCTCCCACAATACTAAACGTTTCCTCTGGAATATTGACACTCAGGCTGCACAATGTAACAGTTTCTCCCTCAGCAAAAGAGCTTGTGTTATTGATTGATTATGTAATTTCATGCTCTCGCACAACGAGCACGTTTTCCGAGTAAGTTTAAATCAATTGCAGACAGATTTCGTTCAGGGTAGCTTACAGTGCCGAGGATATTCTACGAATATAAAACGCGACGCCAAAATTTTTAAACCAGCACTTCAAAAATGTCAAACTGCAAAATGTTTTTAAAATCACTGTTTTTTAAAAAGTTGCAGTTAGTTAGTTTTAGTTAAAAATTCATGACTTAACAGCAAAAACCGTTTATAATGAGCCAGTTCAAGTTCAAGACTATTTCGAAACTAGACTCAAGACAAGTATTCAACCGCATGGTAGAAACAGCGTGTTGCTTGCTAATGTGAGCTAAAAAGTTTAAGTAGCTCAGTATATTTGCGTATAGTCTTGGTAAGTGCCGACGTTGGCATAATCCTACGCAAAGGAATGCATAGCCGTGGTAGCTGGCAAAGCATGATTTGCCATTGCCAATTACAAGATATCTTGGTAGACAGTCGATAATGAGCAACCTAGGCGGCAAAGTTTCTACAAGTTTCGTAGTTCCTGGTCACTGTATATATGTATACACTTTTTGACACTACTTGACAGACATGAAAATGAGTGGTCGAACCCATGTGCTATTATTATTAATCAGACAAATGTATTATCTGTTTTAATTATATACATGCAAAATAGGATGACCAGAATACAGGTATCGACTAGCATGTAGGTATCGTTGTAGTTTTAACTTTTAAACCTTGAGATTGAAAGAAATATTTAGCACTCAATATGCACACACACACGCACACACTTTTAATGTCTTTTACGACCTGCAAATTTGTACAGTGCCAATATACACAGCGATAATAGAAACGTGCAAATAAAGCTTTTGCAATATATTATATACGCGGCGCTAAGGCCGCCGCGTAAAAATCAGACAGCCATCACTTAGATAGGCGTTGTTACAGCACATGTAGATTCAACATGTGTGAGAGCAAGAATACATAATAGAGAAGAGTATGACACTCTTCCCTATCCTAGCTAAGCGGCCCGGACGATGCTCCGGCCGAAATAGCGCTTTTACGCCTCGTTTCAGCACACCACCAGCTCACCTTGCTGGCAACGTGCTGAAACCAGGGGGGGGCACCCCCCATCGAATCATGACACCATCGCTTTCGAGCTGGCAGTGTGCTGAAACAAGGGGGGTATCCCCCCTGAAATCAAGACACTTCCCGGTTTTGAGGGGGGGGTTCCCCCCTGAAATCAAGGCATGTCATGACTCGAGGGGTGGGTACCCCCCCTAAAACAGTCATAGCATATGACCGTTCATAAAAAATACTGTCCAAACTTAAATGTCATGTAAGCGTTGATCGATAATGTTTGTTGCATTTAAAAAAGAAACTATTATTTTTAAAAAACTTAGTGTGCATTGTAAAACATCTGTCGTCGCCCCTTTTACAAAACAAATGGAACGAGACCGTGATGCGCCCTTCCGGGATCTTACGTTAATCTACCAATGCAGACTTCACTTTCATTACGCCTTTGATTTTGCAAGTCAATAACTCTCCCCAAGGGTACTAGGGTAATAGGGAAGAGTATGACACTGTTCCCTATCCTAGCTAACCGGTCCGGACGATGCTCCAACCGAAATAGCGCTTTTACGCCTTGATTTTAGGGGTGGTACCCACCCCTCGAGTCATGACATGCCTTGATTTCTGGGGGGAACCCCCCCCCCTCAAAACCGGGAAATGTCTTGATTTCAGGGGGGAACCCACCTTGTTTCAGCACACTGCCAGCTCGAAAGCGGTGGTGTCATGATTTGAGGGGGGTACCCCCCCCCTGGTTTCAGTACGTTGCCAGCATGCTGAGCTGGTGGTGTGCTGAAACGAGGCGTAAAAGCGCTATTTCGGCCAGACCATCGTCCGGACCGGTTAGTTAGGATAGGAAATAGTGTCGTACTCTTCCCTATTA
This sequence comes from Trissonchulus sp. WLG1_4, assembly GCA_030248245.1. Taxonomy (NCBI): domain Eukaryota; kingdom Metazoa; phylum Nematoda; class Enoplea; order Enoplida; family Ironidae; genus Trissonchulus; species Trissonchulus sp. WLG1_4. Next base: position 6,730 of record JASANF010014217.1, read on the forward strand.
CCCTAGTACCCTTGGGGAGAGTTATTGACTTGAAAAATCAAAGGCGTAATGAAAGTGAAGTCTGCATTGGTAGATTAACGTAAGATCCCGGAAGGGCGCATCATGGTCTCGTTCCATTTGTTTTGTAAAAGGGGCAACGACAGATGTTTTACAATGCACACTAAGTTTTTAAAAAATAATAGTTTCTTTTTTAAATGCAACAAACAATATCAATCAACGCTTACATGACATCTATGCTTGGACAGTATTTTTTATGGACGGTCATATGCTATGACTGTTTAAAAACATTGTTCTTAAAAAACATCTGTCAGAAAAACACTTCCTAGTTTGACACAAATTAAAGCCTTTGCAGCGGCTACTATTTTTGTAATCTGCATAATGGAGAGTCAGGATCAAATGTTGGCACATTTAGTGATTTATTTCAAACTTTTTGATTTTTTTTACTCAATTATAACTACTTACTACTACAGTAGTGTTTAGCCAGCCTACGGTCCTATACAGTCGTTTTATCATAGAACAGTTACGATTACTTACAGTTGGTTACACCTCTACATGGTGTGGTGGTGCTCAGCTTAAAGTGCCTAGCTTTGCCTAAAGTGCCGAAAACTCAACAGCATGGTCATGACAAGAGCGAAAGCCCCTGTTCGACCGAAGGCATCATCGCGTTGCCCGACTAGACGTCCCAAAACACGAAAGCAAACTCAAGAACAGCAGTAACGCGGGCCAGTCAGTAAAGTCCCGCCTCCTCAGCCTAGACCAAATACGCGGGCTGTGCCAACCCAGACTGCCGGTGCGAGCCCCTTACTCAATACTTTTGGCGGGCTCTCCCTGAATAGATACACTATTCCGAATCATCAGCAGGGACCCCCTTCTCTAACCACCGACCGACTGGCGATGGAGGCGTCAGCGCTTTGCAACTAGATGGCCATGCCTCTTGCAGGCAATGGTTTTGTGGCGAAGTTTGCAGGTGAGTATGTGAAAACCGGACCCAGTCCTATTACTTCAACGTTGACGACAGCGTCCTCCGCAAAATCTCGAATGACGAATATGTGGATCTTGAGCAAATGCTAGAACCTAATGTCATTTCTAATTGCAAAGAAGTTGCACTGGTTCTACTTGATTCAGAATCAGGGTCGCTGTCCATTCGAAGGCAGAAGAGGCGTAAAATCATTAACTTTGACACCTGGCTAGAGGCCTTTTTGGTCTTTGCCTATATTATTTGTGAAACACGTCCATTCGAAGCAGTGCAACTTCTTGCCTATATTAAAAGAATTTGCCAAGCAGCTGTGCAATTCAAAGGTTTAGTTTTTTTGCGGTTTGACATGGGTTTTTGCCGCTAAAAAGCTCGGGGTTTTGTGCCTCGTGGGGGGAGGTAGACACGAGCCTGTGGACACTGTGTTTCACGGGGCAACTACAGACGTCTACCGGCACCCCTACAAACAATTTCATTGTTCTTGGGTGTGTTTCCAGTTCAACCATAAGGGGTCTTGTTCTTATTGGGACAAATGGCGTTATAAACAAAAGGCTCTTCTTGTGGTGCGGCTCACCCCCGCGTAAAATGCACCCAAGACCCGGTTACCCGACATTCGCTTCGTCCCTCTACTTCCTCCACCTAGTCGAATTCTTCGGGTTATTAAATTTCTTCCACTAGTCTAAGTTTTCAGGTTATCTTGTTCAAGTTCGGTCTATAACTCCATCTATATGTTCATGTCGCCCACCGTCATCCCTTACTGCTGCCGAAAACTGTCCAATCAATCTCCATGTACTGCAAACAGAGCTTAGTTCCCACCCTAATAGAAATTTGGTAAACTACATTCTTAGCGGTTTCTCCAACGGTTTCTATTCAGGCTACTGCGGCATGCGCGTTTATCACAAGTCCCCCAATCTGAAGTCCACGCTCGAACACCCTGAAATTGTGACAAAGTCACTCAAGAAGGAACTTGAGTTAGGTCGCCTGATGGGTCTTTTCGATACCAAACCTTTCCCTAATTTACAGACCCATCCAATAGGAGTTATTCCTAAAAAACTTTCAACCGATTGGCGCATAATTTATCACCTATCTTATACGGAAGGAAATAGTACAAATTCGGGTGTAGCAATGAAATATTTTCCGGTTCAGTTTGTTTCCATAGATAATGCTATAGATACACTAGCCCTGCTCCCGGTCGGTTCTTTTATGGCTAACTGGGATGTAAAGTCAACATTCCGCCTGATTCCTCCACGTCAAGAAGATCACTCTCTTTTTGGCACCAAATGGGAATCTAAATTCTATTACGACCGTTTTCTCCTCTTTTGCCTGTCGTCTGCTCCATGTATTTGGGAACGATTTGCCTGGGCTTTGGAATAGATTCTTAAGAAACAGTACGATATCAACTCAATTATTCACCTCATGGACGACTTTTGGATAACAGAAACGTATAAAACGCTGTGTCGGATAAAACTTAAGACAGCTCTTCAAGTTTTTGACCTCTTACAAGTCCCAATGGCACCAAAAAAATCTGAGGGTCCATCACAAGTGCTAACAGTATTTGGCCTTTGATCTCGATACTGTTACGCAAGTCATACGTCTCCCAGCAGATAAACTTAATAATCTAAAAAAAGAAATAGAAAAGTGGCCTCGTAAAAGCTCTTGCAAGCTAAAAGAACTGCAGTCGTTAATCGGTAGCTTTAACTTTGCCTGCCAAGTTATAAAGCCCGGTAGAACGTTTCTTAGGAGAATGATTGACCTAAATTGTAACGCCAACTCTCTAAACCATCACATCTCTCTTACTGCTGGTTTCCGGAAGGACTGTAAAGCTTGGTTTTTTTCTCCAACACTGGAATGGCACAAAATTTTTTCCTCACAACCACGCAAGTCTTATTACTGTCATTACAGACGCTTCCGGGGTTTTAGGCTGTGGGGCTATTTTGGTAATGAATGGTTCGCGAAACGCTGGTCTTCCAAAGGCACCGCAATCACCAAGCGGTATTCAATTACTTTAACTTATTTCTGTAGCCATTTCATGCACACTTTGGGGCTCAAGGTTTCAAGGCAAACAGGTTATATTCCGCTGCGATAAAATGTCAGTGGTAAGCATTCTAAACTCTGGAACAAGCAAATCTCCCCCTTTAACGGAAATTACTCGCTAAATAGTTTTTTGTCATTGATTTTTGATTATTGTTTCGAGAGCAAATATATTTCCTCAGAAAACAACTTTGTTGCTGATGCTTTATCTCGCTTTCAGATGGAAAAATTTGCGAAAGCCTGCCCAAACGCAAATCCCGATCCGATCCGAATACCGCTTTCTCTGTGGAAAAAATTAACTGTCAGCTTAAACAACTCCTAAGCGCGTCTATTGCTGAATCTGCAAAAAAGACTTACTCTAAATTTCTATTACAGTTTTTCAATTTTTGCACATTCATAAATAAACGTCAGCAGTTACCCTTACAAACGCTGATTATGTACTTCATGGTCAACTTAAAACTCTAAGTTTGGTCCTTGGCCGGAGTTAAGTAATGTCTAGCCGGGGTTAGTTTTTTGTTCAAGTGTAACTCTAGACCTTTTCCAGACATTCGCCAGCCACCTATTTCATTAGCTCTGAAGGGTTACCAAAAACTTGCGGTGAAACAAAGTTCTGCAAAGCGGTTACCTCTGACCGCGGATGTGCTAAAAAAATTGATTTTAGGTTGTTCCAAGGTGATAACCGAACCACAGTTGGTGCTTTTATTGAAGGCGGGCTGCTTAGTAGCCTTTTTGGTGTTTTACGCACAAGTGAATTTGCATCACAAGGAAGCAATCACGCGAAACTATCTATTGACGTCGTAAAATCCGCCAACTGTTATAAAATTTTTGGTTACGTTCCACGATCCAAAACGGACCAATTGGGTCAAGGTAGCTCCTTTTTAGTACCATGCTTTTGTTCATCACAGTGGTGGCCCTTCTGTCCTGCGGCGGAAGTAGCCAAGTATGAGAAAACAAGTCCTAAAAGTCAGATACTACCATTCTTTATAACCGCAAAAGGTATTTCTCTTAGTCAATCTTTCTTTACGCAATTAGTTCGCTCGACCTTACAGTCACTAGGTTTTGACAGTAAAAATTATGCTGGCCACTGCTTTTGCATTGGCGCATTAACTTCAGCAGCTATTTTGGGTGTGCCTGAGCGGGCTCTTATACGTATGGGCCGATGGAAATCAAACACGTTTGAAACTTATACACGCTTACCCATG
>JASANF010014218.1:0-13200 GCA_030248245.1 Trissonchulus sp. WLG1_4
CATATACTATACTATACTTATTACAGCTAGTCATTTATTTGAGTTGAAGAAAAACTGAAAGAAAACAAAAGAAAATTTTGAAAAAAAGAAAACCGAAAGAAAATTTGAAAAAAATTGGTTTCAACTGCGAAATAACGACAATTAATAGAAGCTGTTTTGCAACTTTGAAGACAAATAACGTTCAGTGCCTGCTTTAACACAACAGTTGCTCCCTGACCCGTCTAAAAAATTAAAAGAAATGCATTTGAGGAAACTTCCAATTTTCTCGTAAGAAAGAATTTCCATTTGTCAATTTTCAAGTTCCATGCCACTTTCTTTCAAAATATTTTTTTTTCATTTTTCTTTTCTTTTCTTTTTGAAAATCTTTTACTGAGTATTAAGGACGAACCGGCTGCATTTTACGTATCACCAAATGAATAACACAATATTCCACCTTGTAGTTGCAGGTGCAGCTAAGAGGAAACTAGAGACCCCACTACAGATATATCAGCAATTAACACATCCAGTCCTGAGAAAAACTATATAGCAGTGTAGCCTTCTCTCGCCATAGACTGTTAGCTGACGTTTGGATCCTCCCCCGGCAACCTACTAGATTCCAATAATTGTACCGTCTGAGATACAGCAAATTACTTACTCAAAGTCTTCAATTGGGTTCTCTGGCGAGCTTTTCCTGCGAAAACAACGTGGCACTTTGCGATAAAGGTGGTTCAGTATCATTGCCAATTGCATATGACAAAGATTTACAGTGTTATACTTTTTAGTATTCCATAGTGGATGCATAAAATTTTCCAAAGCCCCATAGAAGCATCTGAAACATACTAAAAACTGGATTGATTTCAGAAAAGAGGTTTAAACCGAGGCAAGTCTAAGGCTCGATTCATACTTACATCCGTATGTCCGTTCAACCTGCAGAATTTACGCTTTTATTTCAGTTGAAACAAACGAAAACGAAAACGAAAACGAAAACGAAAACGAAAACGAAAACGAAAACGAAAACGAAAACGAAAACGAAAACGAAACCGAAAACGAAAACGAAAACGAAAACGAAAACGAAAACGAAAACGAAAACGAAAACGAAAACGAAAACGAAAACGAAAACGAAAACGAAAACGAAAACGAAAACGAAAACGAAAACGAAAACGAAAACGAAAACGAAAACGAAAACGAAAACGAAAACGAAAACGAAAACGAAAACGAAAACGAAAACGAAAACGAAAACGAAAACGAAAACGAAAACGAAAACGAAAACGAAAAGGAATTTTCTTGATGCATTACGATTAATGAGTCAGCTGCTACGTTTCTAAAGCCTGTTTCACACGAGGTGGATTTTCAAGAAGATCCACAGGGACACAAGGAGACGCGTGGGAACGCAGGGGGATCCCCAGAAGGATCCCCTTGGGGACACAAGGAGACGCGTGGGAACGCAGGGGGATCCCCAGAAGGATCCCCCTGGGGGTGTCCATGGGGAATTTTGCTTATCGCTCTCCGAGAGTTTTTTCAAGATCCACATGCAGTGGCCATTCAAATAAAGTCATATGAGTCATATAGTTTCACACGATGCTTGAATATTCTGTTATTAACGTTTTTCAGGACTTTTATAGCTGTTTTTGAACATATAGTAGACGTTAATGCTCTCATACACCGCGTAGATATGGCTTTGTGCCATTACTGTGTTAAAATTTAATATAAAATAATACATATAAGTAATTAATTAATTGCATATAACATATATTTTAACACATGGATAAATAATACTCTGCAAAGATAGTCTAGAGATCGGCCGGGGCCGGTGGCGGGCCGCGGGCCGACCGGGCCGGCCCCGGGCCTACGCTCAGTCAGGCGGCCCGGCCCGGCCCCGCGCGGCTGCACTGCGGCCCGCGGCCCGCCACCGGCCCGGGGCCGCATGGCAGCGGGCCGGCCCTGGGCCGACCGGGCCGTGGGGTGGAGCTTCAGCCTCAAACCAATCAAATGAAGTTATACATACAGAATGGACGTCACAAACAAACCCCCGTAGTCTTCGTCTTCACGGCAACTAGCGAGCTTTGTCTTCAGTTTAATATGAATGTATTTAAAAGCAAGTGCTGTGAGTGGGAACTGAAACCAACGGCGGGTGGACTATACTTATGTATCTCAGGCTTAAGTTTATAATTTGACTCAATTGCGCTGCAATAATGTGAGGATTAGTGCAGTTGAAGTTTTTGTAAACGCCTAAGCTGAGACTTTATTTATTTATTTGGTGGGGTGCACCCCACCTACAGCTAGAGTGTTAGGTCCGAGAGCTCGCGCTATCTTATCAAAGCAACAGCTGGAGAATAACACTGCTACTTTAATGGGCAGCTTTGTGTTTGCAAAAAGTTACAGTTGTATGTAAATTATTAGTGAGCTACAGTCGTCCTTGGATTATTATTGATCAAGCCTTGATCAATCTTGATCAAGCCTTGATCATCAATTGATCAGACTTTATTACTGATCAAGCCAACCAGGGCCCACCGGGCCGGTCCCGGGCCGATTCCCGGAAAATAGCGGGCCGGCTGGGGCTGACCGGACCGGCCGGGCCAACCGGGCCGGCCCCGGGCCGACTGCAATGGCTCCGGGCCGGGCCCGCTACCACGCGGCCCGGGCCCGGGCCGGCCTGGGGCCGGCCGGTGAAAATGGCTGCGGCCCCGGGCCGGCCTGGGGCCGACACTTGGCTTAGCTTAGCTTAGTTTAGGGCCGATCTCTAAAAGATACTAGGATAGTCCAACAGTCAATATACAACCACCACAACTATACTACGTACTGGGAGGCCGTTTAAAACTCCACGCAAGAGTCCCCGCGAGATTCTGCCTCGTGTGAACAACTTTCCCCAGGTGTAGCATGCCTGACATACATAAATTTGCTGTGGATGTTCATATTATAGTGGCAAAACTTTAATTTCAGATAATGAGAAAGTATAAAGCTAAATACGCATTTTAACCAACAGCTGTCTTGCTGATGCTAGGCAATGAAAGCTTTAGCTATGTATTTTGCCATACCTTTGGCGGTAGGCTAATTACTTGTCGGCTGTCAAATTTTACAAGGCTAGTTGTCAAAATTATGCAATTGGCAGAAACGAAAACGAAAAGAATAACTAAAACTAAAAGAAAACGAAAACAAAAAAACAAAATATCAACTCAATTAAAAGCGTAGCTGTAGCAGTCCAGTGCAGTGGATAAGCCAGCGCCTGTGACGTCATTATTTCGTCATTTTGTCGACGGACAGAGCGGACAGAGCGGACATACGACTCTCAGTATGAATCGACCCTATGTCAAAAACATGATAGCTTTATAAGTTATCATATTATTCACAAAAAATTAGGATATCCTAATTTATTTTGAAAATACGCTGCACATTATCGTAGACATTATGATCCTAAGCAAAATATAATTCGGATTTGAGTATACCAGTGAAAAGCTCACGTTGTGTTTATTCACACACTTATTAACCAAAACTCTTGATTTTGAAAAAAATCAGTTTCCTCACCAATTTCATCAATTTACCAAAGAAACTGACCAAAGTAATGATGTTTTAAACGTTACATGACAGCAGCAGTGCTGGCGCAATGGATTCGCGTGTGGTTTGTACGTAAATTGTTACTACACTCCAGAGTCCCCAGTTCGATTCAGGTACGATGCAAATTTTTTATTTTTTTGAAAATACATTTTTCAAGATTACAAAGAACGATCATCTTTGTAAATTCATGTGGGATGTGCCATCTTTTTCCAGCCAATTGGATTACTCAAAAACTATATAGTTATTCAAATGAGTTTAAGAAGAAGTATAAAACGGGCACAAAAATGTGAAGATCGTCAGTCTTGGGTGACCAGCAAGCCGTCTGATAGGACGGCTTGATCTTTTTGTGGACTGTGGCCTTCTATGTAGGAGTAAGGCTCGCAGTTCAACCCACATGATTTCGGCTTTGGCCGTTGTCCTGTGGTTTGTGGCAGTTTTTAGCCAAAATAATGGTTGAGAGCTGCCCAAACAGTGAGTCCCTTTAAAGGTGACTGGTGTAAAGCTTTTGAAGCTGCAGCCTTCCCCTTTAAAGCTACTTTAAGATACTGCTTTCTAAGGCTCACAATGTGAGCTGTAGTAGCTAAGTCTTAGGCTGAATAGCTCGGTGTGCGCCTTTCAAATTTTGATTGGCTTGAAATCATATCGATTTAAAATCAAAAAATAAGCAGCTTCTGAGTAGTGAGTAGCTACGTTATTTAGCACTTGTATTGAGCAAGCAAATCTGAACGAGCACTGTGATCTATCAAATTGCAACTACTCAGAAACGGCTCATCAAATGTACAGTACCGATCAAAATTAACTACCTATGATGCTGCAGTCAGCATCACAGATCGAGCCATAGCGTCACTGACTGCAGTCATTGCATTGACATCACAGGTGCAATAAATTGGACAATTTTATTTGGCATATTGAGTTTCATTTTGTGACTCCGGAGTCAGAGTCAGTGACTCCGGAATCGCGCTCACATTAGTCATCATTCACTTTATGCACGTTGTTTCAGTATATACATACGTATACTCTGCGTTAAATATTCAGTTTAGCTGGTGACTAATGTGAGTGTGATTCCGGAGTCACTGACTCTGACTCCGGAGTCACTTAATGAAATGCAATAGAAATTTCCAATTTATTGGACCTGTGACGTCAATGCAATGACTGCAGTCTTTAAAAAAAATAAATGCAATATAATTGTTCTTGTAACTCGATTCAGTGTCACAGTAAAGTGCAATACCCTGACTTAGACTGCACGCAGCAGCGTGCAGTGTACTAATACTGCACTTGCACGCTATACTCGAATCAATTTACAAGTCACCTATAGCAGTGGTGGTTGTGCTAAAAGGAATTGATACGCATGCATGTGTGAAACCCTCGTGCAGGTGCACTCGTGCGCTTCGCGCACGCGTGCTCTTGCAGTCTACGGATGTTTTCAGTTAACTGCTAACTGATTCATTTTCAGTTAAAGTTATGCAGTTACAGTCAACTGATAATAACTGATAACTAAACTGCTCTTATTTTGGAAATCAGTTAAAAACTGAAAACTTAACTGCACCATTCTCGGAAGCAGTTAACTTAACTGTAACTGAACTGCTTCTGTTGTAAAAAACTGATTGAAAACACTTAACTGATTATATTTTCAGTTACATGCAATAACTGAAAATTATTTTCAGTTGTACGTCGAAACTGCTAAAAATCAATACATTTCAGTGCGTGCTTGTTCATTTATTTATTTAGGCACACAAAATACATTGAAGAAAGACTAAATGAGCGAGTTTGAATCTTAAAAACCTTAAATTACCTCTTTACGTTTGCCTGTTAGGATCTTACTTGGTTTTTTGGTTTAATATTGAACCTATTCTGTTTTGCAATCAAACATACTTTCAAGAGTATAGTACGTCACTTATAGTTAATACTTGTCACTTGTTACACAAGTTTAAAGCTTTTGTAGGTTTTGAAATTTGGTTTTGAGTAGATTCAAGTGTAGTAATTAATTAGTTAATAATTTATTGGCAATTAATCAAGCAGCAATTAAGTAGAAACTACGTAAAAACGAAATTCATAATAACAAATATCAGGATTAACGGAAATAGTAACCAGCATTTTTGGAAAAAATAACTGAAAATATTTTCCTTTAAAGTTATCAGTTGTCGTTAAGTTGACTTAACTGTAACTGAACTGATTAATTTTTTGCAAATTTAACTGATAACTGAACTGATACAATCTTCAGCGAATCAGTTAACAGATTAACTGAACTGATTAAGATTTCGGTAACTGAAAACATCCCTATCCTGCACTCTGCAGAAACATGCGTATAAATCACTTATAGCACGCCAACTAGTGCTATTACCCGTACTTACCGCTGTTGAATTGCACCGGACATTGGGTTTAAATAGCAGTTTATATGATCTTTTATACTGGTCCTGGGGGGCACACTGGTCTTCTAAAAAGTAGACATAAACAAGCAGCAGTTTTATGCAAAATTTATTGAGTTCTGATCCATGGCCATGACCAGCCATACTGCATCAGTAGCAGTAATTTTAGTGCAAATTGTACTCAGTGGAATTTAAGCTACTGGAAGAAGTTGCTTCTAAGGAAGTTTAACCTGTCGCACAAACATACCTATTTCTTAATACCGGAAAAGGTTTTGATGCCCTAATTTCGATAGAAAGAAACACATGGAGGCGCCGGGAATCGATCCTTGGCCGCTTGCGTCGACGACAAGAATGCTAACCAGTACACCACAGCCCCCAAGTCTCATAGGTCCCATTTCTCATTTAATACAGCACAGGTCAATCGGGCAACCCAGACGCTGAAGTACTGAAGTACGAGTAGTGAAGCGTCGCAATGGTAAACATGACCTTGAGTCAAAAAATGGTATCATAAACTTACCTTAACAACTGTACTGAAGAAGATCTGCCTTATCCTCGATGACCTGCTTCCTGCTTGCTTTTTACGCGGCCCCCTAAGGGGCCGAAGCGGCCGCGTATTGTATGTTATATTCAGAATCTCCTTCTTCTACGTTAATTTGGGTAGGTCAAATTTCTAGTGTTAATGAACACTAGAATGGCACCTAGGTACCTCTCACTTCTTCTTGCATAGTCTTTTCTCAATCTCACAGGCAGTACATAGGTAAACTTAGAAATCTAACAAAAGATAACCTAGCAGTGGGCAATCGAGCCGCTGGCTTCACGATTCTTGACTAGATGCTCCGTCCAACCACTTGAGCTATCCGGTACCTGTTCTAATGTGATTTAAATTTAAATCACACCAAGAACCATCAATCATTCTGCCCTCTGAACTAGGGCAAAAAAGTTAAATTTTAACTTAAACTGAAATTAAAAAAGTTAGGGGTCTTACTTTAACTTTAACTCTAACTCCAAAAAAAGTTAGAGGTCTTACTTTTAACCCTTTAATGCCCAGAGCATCTCGCGCCAGGCAGCCTGATTCTGACACCTTCTAGTTTTCTGATCATTGCTCGAGTTACGTGCATCGTAGAGAGATCGCGAAACCACCATTCGATAGAGAAATGAATGGTGCATAAAACATAGTCAGTCGATTAATTGTCTATGACGCACCGTTTTTGCGTTATAAGCGCTCAAAGTTGAGAATTTGTGAAAAAATTGCGCCATCGCTCAGGCATAATATGTACCTCCCCCTAGAGTATTAACACAAAAGTCGTGCGCTTGCCATAATTGAAGGCTAGCAATAGAGTACAACATTTGTTGTATCTGATGCATACAAAGTTGACTGCTGGCGGCGCAACCCAAAATCTTGATGAGGTCACGAAGAAAATACTACTTTTGCGATGAAAAAAAGTTAAATTTGCACATTGCTTATGGAAGCATAGGTTTTGTTGTGTGGCAGAAGATTCAAAATTTGGCCACTAAATATAAAGGTCTAAGCTTTCTGAAAAAACAATTTGCAGTTCAGCTGAATAGAATGAACAAATCAAGTTTTATGGCCCCCGATTGGGTATTCATCACGTGATGTGCCAAATGGCAGCTCTGGGAATTAAAGGGTTAACTGTAACTTTAACTTAAATTGAAACAAAACAACCTTACTTTAACTTTAAATTAAAGTTATTTTAAAAAAGTTGTATAAAAGTCATTGATTTTCGGCTTACTTTAACATTAACTTAAACTTAAATTGATGCCTGAGCTTTACTTTAACTGTAACTTTAACTTCAATTGAAGCAATGGCCTTTACTTTAACTTTAACTTTAACTTAAATGAAAATGGGTTGACTTTTTTGCCCTACTCTGAACCCAGTGATCCCGGATAAAATTTCGGTGGTCTTTTTTTAATTTTATTATGTTTTCGTTGAAAAAATTTTAAATCAAAATGTTTCGCTATTGTGCAGTTTTTGACATTAAAATGTTTTTATAGTTTACCAGTAATGCATTGGAGCAACTCACAGTAGTAAATTTGTGCAAAAATTATGATATTAGTATCATTTTATGAACAAATTACGGCTGAGTTTGATATTTCCTCTGGAATATTGACGCTCAGTCCTCACAATGTAATCACTTCTCAGAAGAGCTTGCTCAAGCCAGAGCTTCGTTTTGGTAAAACAGACTGAAAAGCTACTATTTTACGATATTTTACGATTTGGAAGTTTAAACAAAACTTGTAATATTTTAATTTAAAAATTTTTTGGACAAATTCTTGTTCAATTGAAGGCATTTAACAGCCAAGAGAGGGCAAGGAAAAATTATTTCGCACAATTCTGACAGGTAAAATAATTTGATTTTTACTATTACCAAGTTGCGTTTTTCTGGATTGAACTTTGCTGTTTTTGGAAGCTTGTTTTTAAAACAATTCAATTAATTCACAATTCAACAATCAATTAAGTTTAAAACTTTTTTTTCAAAAAATTACCGGCCAGAAAATCTGTTCTCCTTGTTTAGCACTTAAAAAATATCTGCCTATTTTAGCGCTACAGTATCCCAAAAATGCTAGCAACAAAAGAAGCTAGCTGGCTGGCCGACTGGGCCAGCTCGCACACAAAACACGATCACACACAGCACAAAAATTACTCGGAAACACACACACTCACTTGGCCCGGCGAATACACGTAAGACGTGTAATTCGCTAGGGCAAATCAAATGTAAGGTCCTGTCGCTACTGTGGTAGCGACAGGAAAAAGATATACGTATGTGATACTTGTGGACTGCTGGTTAAGTCTGGCTTTCTTGCCACGCCTGAAACCTATTCACATCCGAAATGTTACAGGGCTATCACAAAATTGGCAAAAATGCCCGGAACATCAAGACAAGCCAAACAGTTTTGCAGCGCCTCCCTTGAAAAACTTACCCAGAACACCTACCTAGCTAAAGACACAGACGTGGACCCTAGCGCGCGCTATGTTCAGTCACTGACAATGAGTACAAAGGGGTACGACCAGACAACGGCGCAAAAGGCTTAAAAGCCACGACAGTGGGAAAGAAACAGCTAGAAATCAGTGCAACCCCAACCAAGATTTGAGAGATCTCAACATAGGCCTGAGCAACCGGTTAGGGACTCAGCAATAGCCAACCATGGCGCAATAAGGTACGTGATTGGGCCACAGTGGGAAAAACAATACCAGTTGAAGTCAGGCGAAAGGCTAAAACGGCATCCAAATATGCTCACTATCTCAATCGTAATGGTGGTTCTAATAGTTTCTTAAGACACCGCGGATTTATTGGTCCTGGATTCGTTTTCACATGAGCCAGGGGACAACTGTGATTTAGGTTTTACTTGTTTTGTACTCTTTTGTTGAATCTATATGTGTTTGATTTGTAATAATATTGTAATTCCCTTTTGTTGATATTTAGTATTAGTCCGCTGAGCGCATTGAATGTTTTGAATGGTTTTGCAGTTATTTTGAAAATTCCATGCGTGAGCCCCGCACCTGAGATAGGATCAAAATCTAAGCATTAGGCGAATGGTTCCGGTTTTCACGTTTCACCTCAAGCTCACGTTCATTTCGACTTCTATCCCTCCGATTATAAACCCGTAATTCTAAGGGACTGGTTTGCTGTTTAACACGTAAAGGAGAATAATCGGCCTTGTGGGTGTTGCATAATATTTGTTAGAAAAACGGCTAGAACAGTTTGGCATTCCTTCAATTTAGCAAACTTTTGGTGGTTGAAAAAAATTAGCACACTGATTGGATCGACACTCACTACTCCACAGAAGCAAATCTGAAAAAATGTCTGAGTGTCAAACACTGGATTACACCGAAATAGAATAGCTCGAAACAAGGAATAGCTCGAGTTAGCTGAGATAAATTAATTTTTCATTGCACAACATTTAAGCTCGAGAACAGTTATTCTCGAAGTTATGGAATAGCTCAGTAATAGCTGAAGAATAGGCTGCAAGAATAGCTAAAGAATAGCAAACATTACTGCACTAACTAAAGTTAAGGAATAACTTAGGTATCTCTCCAGCTATTCTTCTACAATGTTCAAGTTATTCCTGATCTAGACCAGGATCAGCTGAAGAATACCAAATAACTTTTAGAAAAAAATTTCCAAATTATAAATTTTCAACATATTTATGCATTTTTAGCTTATGCATTATTTATTTAGTGTGAAAGCAGTAAAAGAAAAAAGCTTGAAAATACTCGCTTTTGGGGTTGCGTGCCTAATCAGGTTACTGATTTGAGTCAAGTCGACGTGGTTTCGGTGAGCGGACGAGAAACGGATTTGCTTCCGCAATCAGTTGGTAGTCGGGGCTTATTAGGTTTATTTTCGAGTTTAATTGGCTGTCTGCGAGGTTTTAATTGGACAAACATAAAACAGCTACATTTTAATTGGATAGTTGGAGAATAAGTTAGGGGAGAGTCGCCAATTATGGGCAGATGCCTAATATGGGCACTTAATTCGTTATGAGTCACACGTGACATAAAGAACAAATCAAATGTCAGCAATTTCCCGCTAAATATGTCATCTGCGTCACGTGAAAAGATCTCGAGCAATTAAACTAGGTGCGCTTTGCTATCATCATTTGCCTGCGGCTGGTCGTTGCGTTGGCTGATGTTTTGTGTTTCGTCTTGAACTAGTTTGGGCCTCGGATTCTTTGATGCACAACTACTAAAGTTATACAAGTGTATTATACTTATACAATCACTATAGCAGATATGTTTTACTAGACGTACGCATTGTTTTGGTAAAGAAATCGTTATCTTTGAGCTTTTTCTCAATTTTTACTTGGATGCCAAATATGAGCAGTGTCATCATAATTGGTATCTTAATATGAGCATGAGATGCTTAATATGTGCTGCACGTTAAACATAGCTGGAGTGTAGGCGTACCTACCAAGACTCTACAGCTGATTTAACAAAGGCGTAAGCTAACTTTTTAGACGTGATGAGTTAGTAAAGTTAATGTTTATCAGTTAATAGCTTATCAGTTGTCCGTTTTTATCACAAGTTACCAGTTTTTACTTTTTACATATTTTCATTTATTTATTATAGTGGTTATGGCGCGAACAAAGCAGCTCAATCACAGCAACACAGAACGGCGGTCTTATCCAGTGGCCACTGTACCCTTTGTGCAAATGCCTGCATCAGCCAACAGGCGCTTGGGGACGGTCAACGGAGGGCTCCATCGAGTCCGAAAAACAAAAGACTACGAGGCGTCAATACTCTGAACAAAGGATGTAAAATGCCATTAAAATAAGTGGCACAGGGTGGCAAGGGTAAAGACTGTTTAATGCTAATTACATAATGATTATTTAGTATTATTGCAAGTGATGACGGACATTTCCACAATTTAGATTCAATGTTTAAAGCTGAAAACA
The DNA here is from genome assembly GCA_030248245.1 of Trissonchulus sp. WLG1_4. Taxonomy (NCBI): domain Eukaryota; kingdom Metazoa; phylum Nematoda; class Enoplea; order Enoplida; family Ironidae; genus Trissonchulus; species Trissonchulus sp. WLG1_4. The sequence goes on from JASANF010014218.1 coordinate 11,310, forward strand.
GGCAAATTGTAGGAGCAATATTCTTAAAAGCTCATGTATTTTAGTTGTTGATTTAAGTAACTAATTTTGGTTATAGCTGAGTCGCCTATGACAGTAATCAATTGCTCATCCCATATTACAAAACAGTCGAGTATTGGTTGAGGTTTAAATGCTACGGTCGTATAATGATGCAGATGAAAAAAGTTGGTGTTGCTTATTTTTTGAAGAATGCTCGGTATTTTCATAATGTTGAACGTAAATTGTAAAACTTGGTTTTAAGTGTAAATTTAGTTTTATTTTTTTTATTTCAGTTGCTTTGGTGGCGAAGAAATATAATGTGCCTCGGCAAACCTTATCCAGAAAAATAAAGACCAATCAACAGGCTGGCCATCCACTGGGTCGACCCCCTGTAATGTCTTCTGAAGCCGAAAATTAACTGTTCGAGCTTTGGCGAGCAGTGTCCGTGCAAGGATACCCGGTGACAGTCCAGCGCGTCCGAGAGATGGTTTTTGGGTATTGTGATCGACATGGAGTTCCACATACCTTTAACAAAGAAAAGAAACGAGCGGGCAAAAAATGGTGGAAACTGTTTAAAGCTTGCCATCCAGGTATTACCTTGCGCAAACCTGAACATACGTCACTCATGCGTGGTTTGGGAATAAATCGTCAAAAAGTTGGAGCTTGGTTCGACGTGCTTAATACCGTTTTGAACTCAGCTGGTGTTCGAGATTGTCCTGACCTGATTTGGAATTTGGACGAATCGGGCTCTTGTTACAGTGCCAAACAGCACTGCAGAAGTGATCTCATTCATGGATTTCCGCACACAACCGAAGAATGTTTCAGCTGAAAAAGGAACAATAACGACACTCGTTGCTGCTTGTAGTGCCAGTGGGAAATTCGAGCCGTCCATGCTAATTTTTAAGGGAGCAAAGGCGACTAGTAAATGGCTAGAAGCTGTGCAACAAGGAACAAAAGTCACAGTTTCAGAAAACGGCTGGTCTAATAACGAAAAATTTGTGGAATTTATGAAGCACTTTGTGGAACATGCCCCACCAGTTCCAGAAGGAAAACGTTTGGTTTTGATATTGGATGGGCATGGCAGCCATGCCTTGTTGGATGCAATTGAAGTTGCCCGTGCGCACAATGTTGAGTTGTTATGCTTGCCTGCTCACACCACAAATTATCTACAGCCTCTTGATCGTTGCGTTTTTGCTCCGTTTAAACGTAAATGGACCACTGTGTGCGATAATTGGATCAGAAATCATCGAAACCACAAGGCCGATTACAAAATTACTACATATCGAGATTGTATAAATTGGCATAGACGCCTGTTTCGCAGGCTCATAACGCAATCTCAGGTTTTCGTGCAACGGGCATTTACCCGTTTAACCCGAATGCTGTGCCTGATGAGGCCTACGCTCTGGTGGACGCTGTGAATACTATGGCCTATATGGAGAGAGCAAGGGAAAATGATGACGATAGTGATTCCACTACTGAGACCAATAACCGAGCGGATGTGCCAGAAGTTGAAGTTTCGGAAGCTGAACCGGTTTTGGGCTACCTGGAAACTGCCGCTGAAACTTCTACATTGGGCGCAAATTCGCCGCCCCGTCACCAGTCAACGGCTCGAAATTTGAACGATTCTGCCAGTCGATTCTGTTAAGTACTCCAACATCAGATTCGAGTTCAATGCCAAATATTGTATACTCGGAGCCACAAGACTCGGAATATCAAGGCGTGGGTCTGGAAATTGAGTTGGACGAAAATGGCCAACAATCGTTTTTGGATATGTTTCCCGATGATTTGTCTCCAAACATTGCCCCACCGGAGCCAAAACGTCGTCGCCTCAATGCCGGTAAGAACCAGACAAAGAATTGAGAAATGAGGTATATACAAAACCCCATTAAAAATT
>JASANF010014220.1:0-12319 GCA_030248245.1 Trissonchulus sp. WLG1_4
AGCGCGGATCCAGGGGGGGGGCGCGGGGGGGGCGCCCCCCCCCCCCCCCCGAAATTTTTTCAGACTGAAATTTTACACAAGGGTCCCCCCTTTGGTTTTTATTGCCCGACCGAAAAAATTTCCGATACGTCTCCAATTGACCAAATTTGTTCTAAAAATCAAAAATTTCTCCAATTTTTTTGCTGGGGGCAGCCGCCCCCAGACCCCCGCAATTTTTTTGGTCCTTGTTATCATCTATCATCAAAGCCTATGCATGTCTACAAGAGTACATTGTGTTGCATTTACTCGTGTAATACACTGTATGATACTCTGATCGCAAGGTTTTTTGGGCAAAATACGGGGCAAATGCTAAGGATTTGGAAATTTTGCTCACCAAATTTGTATACCATAATGTATGGTACCCCTGCTGGTCTAATACACTGATGTGACGTTCCCCATTTGTTTTAATTGCCAGGTTGGAAACAATTTCTGATACGACTAACTCACTTTTTTTGCATTGTAATCTATCGTTTTGCTAATTGCGGCATAGTGAACGGAGCAGTTTTGAAAAAATTCTGTCCATAGCAATACCCTCAAAAACAGTAACGTCTCTCTACTTTAGTATATAGAGTTTGAAAATAGGTGCAGATTTTTGAGGATATCCCAGGGTCAAAAACAGAAAAGTTGCCCAGCTTCTGGGGGCTGCAGCCCCCAGACCCCCGCAACTGTGTGTTTTGATAAAAGTTACAGATTTTAGAAGATGTCCCCTGGTCAAAAACAGAAAAGGTGCTCAGCTTCTGGGCATACATGTAGCAGCCCCAAAATTTTGGGTACCCCTCCCCCCTCTGGTGGGACCCCCTCTCCCCTGCGTCAACTCATTTTTGACCCCCCTCTCTCCAAAAAATGACGCAATTTTTACCTTTTTTGACCAAAAAACACCGATTTTGACAATTTTTGGCGAAATTTTTGTAAAAATCGCTAAATTTCACGAAAAAATGCTGATTTTTTCAAATTTTGGCCAAAATTTTACTCCCGCCGGGACCCTACGCCCTCTTTTCCCCTGGCGAGACCCCCCCTCCCTCCCCCGGGACCGAATTTTGGGGGGGGGGGGTCTTCCCCCCCCATCCCCCCCCCAACTACATGTATGCTTCTGGGGGCTGCCGCCCCCAGACCCCCGCAACTGTGTGTTTTGATAAAAGTTACAGATTTTCGAGGATATAGCATGGTCAAAAACTAAAAAGTTGCCCAGCTTCTGGGGGCTGCCGCCCCCTGACCCCCGCAACTGTGTGTTTTGATAAAAGTCACAGATTTTAGAAGATGTCCCCTGGTCAAAAACAGAAAAGATGCTCAGCTTCTGGGGGCTGCCGCCCCCAGACCCCCGCAACTGTGTTTTTTGATAAAATTTAAATATTTTTGTTGTTTTCCCGTGGTAAAAAACTTAAAAGGTGCTCAGGTTCTGGGGGCTGCCGCCCCCAGACCCCCGCACCAGAAAATTTGTATTGTATTTGTAATGGCCAAGTGGGGGGGGGGGTCGCGCCCCCCCCCCCCGAAAAAAATTCCTCGAGCCGCCACTTATATATATATATATATATATATATATATATATATTTATCAGGGATTGACCGGAGTTCCGGTTCCGGTACTTTTTGGTTCCGGTTCCGGTATTTTAAAAGTACCGGAACCGGAACCGGAACCACTATTTCTCTGACAAAGGATTTTGCTTTTAATTTTCTGTTGTTCGTCCATGAAAATTTTCCGATAGGCCTCCAACTGACCACAATTGGCCTAAAAATCGAAATTTTCTTCAGATATTGTTCTGGCAAGCCTCTTGTGACTCTGTAGCTAGTTTAGTCTTCGTCTTGTTTATTATTCTCTTTCATCAAAGCTCATGCGTTCAACATATTGTGTGCTGTACGCGTATATATAAATAAATATTGCATACTTATACATGTACATATACTTTAAATACAAATACAAAATACAATACAAATTTAAATATACACTAGCTTAATACATTGTTATCGTTTGTGCTTTATTGTCTTAAAATGGATATTGTAATATTTATATGAGTGGATGAGTGGATGATGATATATGAGATATTTAATATTTCATGAGTGGGTCCAGCCAGACTCAAGTTCTCTTAACTGGACCCAGCAAAAATTAACCCAAGCCAGCCCAAGGGCGTAGATAGGGAGGGGGGTCGCGGGGGCCGCGATTCCCCCCCCCCTTTTGGTCCCCTTAAGAAGTTATCCTTAAGGTCAACCTTAAGAAATTGTCAACAAGGGTCCCCCCTTTGGTTTTTATCGCCCAGCCGAAAAAATTTCTTGATACGTCTCCAATTACCCAAATTTTGTCTAAAAATCCAAAAATTTTCAAATTTTTTTTCTGAGGGCGACCCTATCCAGACCCCTGCATCTCTATGGCTGACTACTCCTTGTTATTATCTTTCATCAAAGCCTATGCATGTCTACAAAAGTACATTCTGCTGAATGTACTTGTATAATACACTGTATAATACACTGTACCTGTCGGAAAAATTTTCTGATACGACTTTAGTTATCCAAATTCGGCGTAAACAGTTAAAAAATCTCCCATTTTTTTCTGGGGGCAGCCGCCCCCAGACTCCAGCAACCTGTGGCTCACTGATATTGCGTTTGCACTGCGAATTAAAGTGCTAAATTACTGTAAATACTAAAATAAATGTCAAAAGTGTATTTAAGTGTATAGAAAGTCAAAAGTGTATAGAAGGGTTGCATATAAAAAATGTGAGTAAAAGTGAACAAAAATCTTTTTGAAAATATTGCAAAATATAGGGTCTTTTTGAAGTGGGTTCCGGTTCCGGTTCCGGTATTTTTAGGCGGTTCCGGTTCCGGTTCCGGTAGTTTTAGGGTTCCGGTCGATCCCTGATATATAGATGTATATATATATATATATATATATATATATATATATATATATATATATACCCTCTGAGGACCAACAATTGTCCTAAGAATGTGTTAGAAAATGAAAAATCGCAAAAAAATTTCAGTTATCACCGAAACAACAAAAGCGGGGATTAGCCACCTCACCGCCTTCAGTCGCACACCGTCCCTCGCCAAATGCTCCAATGCAACTCTGGGCAACTACAAATTGTCAGGAACACATTCTTGACCAATAGATATGTGTTCCGGAAGCCAGGACGACTATTACGTATAGAAAGCTGAGCTGCGTCGAAAATAAAGCTAACCCTCAAAGTTCAGATATTTTCACTCACACAAACCACCAACAAAAGTAAAAAACTCCATTCATTCAATGCTACATTCTGCCATTCTGGTTCATTTTATACCATGTTAATTTCTGGGTCTCTCCTTCCTGCTTTCTTGCTTGCTGCCGAATCAATACGTAACCTGAATTAATGCTGGGAAAGAGGGAGACGCAACAAAAAATATAACCAGAATAAATTTATATACCCCTATTACGTGAAGCAATGATGGCTGACCTGCATTTCAGTGGAAAACACCGGGATACTTCAATTCAACGTACGCACTCAGAAAGCACGCTTTCTACGTACATGCACGCTTTTCGTTCATCTGGTGCGCAGCCCAAGATGATGCCCTGCTTGTATACACATTCAGTCGGAGACCGCACCACTCCATATCCTTTCTTATTTTCTTATAAGTACGTGTACATACGCATGGCCTATGTACGCACGCATATACGTAAATGTGTGTATTCTAAGACAGCAAGAGGGTCCGCTAGAGCACTGGGCGAACCACAGACACTACATACTTTTCCATAAATCTCTCTAGCTTCCTCAGCAGCAGCAGTCACAGCATTAAACCAACAGGCAGAGAAGGCTTTGAACTTTTTTGGTCCAAAGCACACTACGCCCTCACTCGTTCTAAATACGTATATATACATACACGCACAGAAGCGCCTTCTTGGTCAACTGAGAAGAGTGAAGATTAATTTCTTCCCCAATCCCAATCTTTGTCTTCCTGTCACGACTAAGGACTAAGGCTTATAATAGAGAAGTTATATATACAGAAAAACAACAACTTTATGTGGCAGACAGGCAGGGGCGTAGCCAGGGGGGGGTGGGGGGAATTTCTGCCCCCGAAATTGTACACAAGGGTTCCTTTGGTTTTTAGGGTCCGGCGCCGGCCCGAAAAAATTTCTGATACGTCTCCAATTGACCAAATTTGGCATAAAAATCAAAAAATTGCCCAATTTTTTTCGGGGGGCTGCCGCCCCCAGACCCCTGCAGCTCTGTGGCTTAGTGTTCCTTACCCTTATCTTGTATGAAAGCATGTGCATGTGCATATAATTGCATTGTGCACTATGTATTTGCTTAACACACTGTTTAGTGTATTATTTACATTATATTACACGCTGTTTTATTGTTACAAATATGACAATTTTAGTCAATTTACAGGTTTTAATGTCAAAAAATTTTCGAAAATTTGCAGATTTTTTAGTTTCTGGAATTTTGCTAGCCCACCATTTTTGTAATTTTCGGTGTTTTGTGCTCCAATTTTACGTTTGATGCTGCTGTGGTCGAAAATTAGCCCTGTTTTTAACCGAAAAGTGTTAAAATATGTCGTTTTTGCGTTAAAATCGCAATTAAGTGAATATTAACACATTTCAAAAAAATCGAAGTCATCCCCCCCCCGAGATTTTTTTTTGCTACGGCACTGCAGACAGGTACCATACCAGATTCACTACATACACACACTAGAAAGGAAATGATATGCGTTGGGCCAATTCAGAGTTGGGCCATTTCAGGCCTCCTCACCATTAAACTTGCTTGTAGTGCAATCGCACTACAGGCGAGTTAAAATAGACTTGTGCAATGCTATCGGTATGTTTGTCTGACGGTAGGCATCTCGCTCACTCTTAAGTCAAGTATATATAATATATACCTAGTAACACAATTTACGGATATTTACGTTTATTAAAGTACATTATAACTAAAACATTTAGCATTAAAAACATGATTAGGATTCAGAGTTATATATTATTTTTTTGCAACAATCTGCGTTCGTTTTTATTTTTCTTTTCATTTTTAACAAGTTACTATTAATGTGTATCCTGCGTCATCCAGGAACAAAAACTTTATCCAGCTTCCCAAAATTTTTAGTAGCCAATCCATAATTTTAGTGGCCATGGCCACCAATTTGGCCCAAAAAAAACGCTGACTTCCCTTTGTACGTAAGATTCTTCTAAAACACGTCTTAAAAACGTCTTAAAAAACCCTGACCCAAAACAGCACAAAAGTGCTCAAACTGTCATAACCGCACTTGAAAATCTATATAAATACGCTAAGCCAATTGTCATATACAGGAGGAAGAGGAACTAACATAGTGATGACTGCCACGTTGCCTTCGTGTTTATTATTTGAAACCACTTGTCCATAACACAGCCAATCAGAACTAAGGTCATTTAGTAGAGGTCAACTTCTGTTACTTGACTTAGTGAGCGAGATGTCTACCGGAAGACCAACTAACCAATTGCACTACAGTCTAATTCGCTTGTACTGCAATTGCACTGTGAGCGCGCTCAGAGTGCAATTGCACTCTGGTCTAGACGAATGCGCTATTGGGCTAAATAGCACTCTGGACTACCACATATATACTTCTCCCAATTTGTACACGCAATTATAAATCAATGAATCATCATATATACCTACAGTCAATAGTTACCAAATTCTAACAGCCGAATTCATCCAAGATGTTTGAAACTTCTTCAGCCAGAAACAAAAAGCTTATACAATACAGGCAGTCAGATTCAGGTATATACACATACACAACCTGAGTCGAAAATGTTTGTAAATTTAAATCGACATCAGGTATCGTATAGTAGCTAAATAATTCGCACACAACTATACGGCATATATATATATATATATATATATATATATATATATATATATATATATATATATATATATACATATATATACATATATATATATATATATATACGTAGCGTATCTGACAATTTGTTGACTGCGTTCGACAGGAAGGTATACATCAGGTGCCTCGTGTAAATTACATAATCAGATTAACTCCAGCTATTAGTCTACCAGCTATGTGTGTGCCCAAAGCCCAATGCCTATGCATGAAGCGTCTACTATAACCAGTTAATATACATAGCGGCAGTAACAATCACAGTTCGGACAACACACCTAGTTTGCAGGGGCGGATCCCGGGGGGGGGGGGCGGCGGTGGTAATAATATACGAAAACGAATATACGATGGTAATTATTTGGATGAGATCGAGATGAGACGCTACGTCCTACGTATTATATGGGAAAAAATCAAACATTATATTATTTGTAATTGGTGTAAAGTGAGGCAAACATAATTGGTCTTATAAAATGGGTGGGTGGTAAAAAATCATGGTAAATGTTAAATAGGGTTTTCACATTTTTATCGTGTAGAACATACAAAATAAGATACCAAAAAATTTCTACGTCTACAAGGCTATACAATTGTCTTAGCGCAGTCACTATACTACAATAGCAGAAAGTTCTAATACACTTATATAACCGATTTCCATTATTCAAGCCCCCTGGATATACTGCCACAGTTTGTAACTAACTAAAGAAACTATATAAAACTAAAGTAACAAAAAATAAAAAAACATACACCAAGATGGAACACTCCCACGGTATCGTCGAGCATACGGACTTTGATGCACATTAGTTTGCCCTTGCGGGGATCGAGGCCGGGCGGAGGCGGGGCCCCCACGCCCTGAGGGATCACTGAGCTGGGCACTGCTGGTAATCCGCTTCCACTGGTCATCACCGCTAGGGCTAGACAAGCCACATCACAGTCATCACGTAATCCGTTTAGTCCGCTAAATCCGTACAAGTGCTGGGGCGATTGTAGATTTTCAACTCATTTCGTATACCGTCAATAAGCATGAAAATAAGCGATATTGTTCATTGGCATATTATATAAATATGGGTAGAAATTAAAACATGTGGATAAGCAGTTCACAGAAGTTATGCATAAAATAGGCTATAAATATTATGTATGTACCATAATACAATGACGAAAAATCCGTTTATTGCAAAGCAAAATTATGCCATCACATCATGAAGGCGACATGCGCTATGCGTTAGCTTTAAGTCTTGACACAAATCGACTGTTGCACTTAGTACACATCCGTTTAAATGTTCAAAAACATTACAGTGAGGAACCATCTGAAACAATAACAGAGGCGCTGCAAAGCTCACATAGACACACACTGAAACCAGGGTGGGCATATCTTGAGCCAATGTATATGCATTGGGGTTTGGGAGGGACAGATTTCGGACGAACTTTTTCGCAGAGATTTGCTCCGAAATCTGTCTCTATTGGTAATAGCTCTCCCCTTACGCTTGGGAAAAAATGAAAAACTCAAAATTTGTCACTGATATGTTTGCACAAAAAAATCCCGACACGTCTCCAATTGAGCAAATTTGACGTAAAAATCAAATATATATGTAATTCTCCAAATTTTTTTCTGAGAATGGTTGAAAATCGAAAAAAACTATCCAAAAGGCAAAAACAATTAGCTTTTTTGACTTCAAACTTTAGCCTACGTTCAATTCCGAAAATGCTATTAAGCTAAAATGCCAAAAAAATATTCTGGGGGCTAGAGATCAGATTGGACATTGGAGGCTTGGCTGACGAGGGGGGCTCTATTGGGGGCAAGTGCGGACGGTGGGGGGATATGGGGGGATATATATTCCCCCTTTTGCGGGGAGCAAAGGAAAATTTTTTGGAGCCGTTCACCAAAAATAGTCCGTAAATTGATTAAATTTGGTCTAAAAATCAAAAATTGCCCCAATTTTTTCCAGACCCAGACCCCATTTTTTTCTCCAGACCCCTGCTACTCTGTAGGTCAGTGTTAACTTGCTTTAGTGTTTCATTAAAGCGCATGCATGTGCATATGGGTACATTCAGCACTCCTTATTTGCTGATTACACTGTTTAGTGTGTCCTTTTAGCTGATTTATTGTGTATATAATTTATGTGGCTATTTATTTAGCTATTTTAGCTATTTATGTTTAGCTATTTTATGTGGCCAGTGTGGCCGAGTGGTTACGGTGTTCGATTTCTAATCTGAAGGTGGGAAGATCGAATCCCAGCCACTCGGTTATACGCAGCCTCCTTGAGCAAGAAATTACGGCCACATTGCTCCTGCCAACCCAGCAGTCCATCCTCAGCTGGTCGGTCAATGGGTACCACAATAACGTGGGAAGGTAACAGGGATCCGTGTAGGGCATTATGCCTTGAGGGGCTGGCCCCCCTCCACGGATGTTGTCACTCTTGAAGTAGCACCCCTGACGCTCCAGGGCTTTGTAACGGAAATGAGCACCGCACCCGAGGGCGGACACGCCAAAGGATAGTTATCTATGTGCGGGTTACCTTTACCTTTTACTTGCAGCTTCTGGACCCTTGCCGGCTCACCTGTTTTGTAACTTTTAGTGTGAGCTCCATTTTTACTTTCGATGCCGCTCTGGTTGAAAAATTCGCACTTTTTTTGAACGAACCATGCTGAAACATGTTTTCCCGTTGAAAATGGTCTGGTGAGTGGTGACGTCGAAAAACCAATATAACTAGTCCAAAAGCCGCATGGTAATGCAACGTAAAGTTGAAAGTAAAGAATAAGAAACAGGCATGTAAAAAAGCCCATAATGTTTTGGTACGACTCCCTTCAATATTTGACTTCCGTGCCCTTAGTGTGAAGTGCATGTTATCATTGTCTTGTCAACGTAAAATTCTCCATCTTCTTGGAGCTGCTCTTCACACAACTGCAGGCCGCAAGAGTGTTTTTTGGCTTTCACGAAAATTGGTTGTGTCATACACATCATGACATTGAAAAGAGTTGATGTGTTATACTTTGGGGACTGCCACCCCCTAATTTCCGATACGTCTCCAATTGACCAATTTTGGCCTAAAAATCAAACAATTCTCGAAAGCACAGATGTACATGGGGGGGTCTGGGGGGGGGGCCCCCCCCCCCCCCCCCCCAGATTTGAAATTCCGGGACAAGCCCCCCCTCAGATTTGACCAGTCGGGACAAGCCCCCCTCTCTGAAACCCCAAAATCGCTTCAGATCGCCGTAAAATGCTTCAAAAATGACCAAAAAATCGAAAACATCGCTAAAAATCTCGGAATTTCACAAAAATTTCCCATTTTTAGGGAAAAATTGGAAATTTTCGCGTTTTTGGGACAAAATATCGGGACAAGCCCCCCCTAAAATGTCGAAAATTTCGGGACAAGCCCCCCCCCCCCCAACTGAGACCCCGTGTACATGTATGCTCGAAAGTTTTCCCTGGAGGCTGCGCCCCCAGACACCTGCAGTTCTGTGGCTTACTTTACTTTTTTTTATCTTTCATCAAAGCATATCTGGTATATATACGTCTAGCAAACATGTCTGGTATATATACGTCTCCAGTTGACCAAAAAACTGAAAAAAATTTTCCTGGGGACTGTCGCTTTGTTAAAAATACTAAAAAGTGCATTATAAATTACAAAAAATCGCAAATTCATCCGCATGCAATAAACACAAAAATTTTGCTTCGTCACTTTCCGGCCAACGTTCGTCACTTTTCGCGAATGACGAAGCTCGTCGTACGCCGACGAAAGAGGGAACTTTTTTTGCGACAGTAATATACCTTAAGCCTAACCTAAGCACTAAGCCTAAGCCTAAGCACTAAGCCTAAGGCCCGTTTACATTGAGCTTTTTTTCAGCTGCTCGAGCAGCTGAAAAAAAGCTGGAACTGCAGCGTTGTCATGACAACGGAGCAGCTAGTCTATAGTGAGCACTGACCGCCATACTTATCCGCATTTTTTCAGCTGCTCCAGCTTTTTTCAGCTGCTCCAGCTTTTTTCCAGCTGCTCGAGCAGCTGGAGAAATGCCAGCTTTTTTCAGCTGCTCGAGCAGCTGAAAAAAGCTCAATGTAAACACGGCCTAAGCCTAAGCACTAAGCCTAAGCCTGAGGCCTGAATTTTATGGAAAAACCTACGAATAAGCATCAAAAATAAATCTGCTGCACTAAAGTACACCAACCAGTTCCATATTTCAGAAAAATTCCCAGCTATGGCCCGAAACTTGCATTGAACCTTACTGGTGCTGTAACGCTTCAATCAGCCTGGCTCGGGTAGCTTCAGAAAAAGTTTTGTAACTTTTCAAAGCCTGAACCGATTTACAAAATTTTTTCAGCATTTAGTAGCTTAAAAGTTGTTGTTTCAATGGTAGCAGCAGGTCTTCATTTGATTCAGTATTTTTGCGTAAATCCAATTTTGCGCAAAAAATTTCATGTAAAGTTTAAGTTTTTGACAAAGTTTGATTTCCAGAAAAAGCTTACATCCTACAAACTTCCAACCTAGCCTATTCGAAAGAGCGTTCCATTTTGACCCCCCCCCTAGGTTTGGAGGATATAGGGGGCTCTGGATTATTAGTCGAAAAAATGCCGTTTTTCCGACTTATTCGACCCTGTTTTAACACCAATAATTTCACTTCAGATTTTTCTTAAAAGGGGCGACAGCTATTTTGGGGGCTAGAGATCAGATTGGGGGCATGGCTGACGATGGGGGTTTCATATTTTTATTAAAAGATGGGGTAGAAGGCGAATTAGAATCCAAACTGATTTCTCCCCCCCCCCCCCCCCGCTTCAGTCTGACCAATACTAATAGAGGCGGCTGATTCCAAGCCACAGCTTAGGCCGCGTATCGGACCGTTGCTCATGACGCAGTAGAAGATGGTAACCCCGTATGTAACTATAGCAGGGGTTGAAGATAGAAGCCATAGCTAGTGGCTGGACAGTAAAGGAAGAACCTTCAATCAAGTTAAAACCAGTCAAGGTGTAGACGCTTTGTTAAGTCAATTAGTACTTGACTAGTTTTGTGAGGAGGTTACTCTGCACGATTGAGGGTAAGTCTATGGTTACAGAGTCAAAACGTTCATTCTGACTCTGTCTGAATGTGCTTCATGCATTCTCCAACGAAGTGCTGCTGTATTTTTACATGGAACCTGCATTGCGGGCATATAGCATAAGAAGTGGGATCCATGAGAAACATATGACGGGCGAAAAACCCATGACCGGTCAAAACCTGGATAAGGGACCGCAGAGATTAGGGGTAAGAAGCGATTTATGTATCAAGTGCAGTTTGGGGGGGGGGGAATATATAGTGGACCTAAATTTTGAAGTAGAGCACATCAAAAGAAGCATTTTTTGTGCAGGTACTATAGAGCACTTCAAAGGAAAGCATTTTTTGCTAATATAACCTTTATCCATACATAAATTTGTATTATCTGAGCTATGACCCCGTTTAGGTGTTTTTTTTCATTTTCAGTGTTGTGACTTTCAGATTTTGAGAAGTAAACGTACGCCAACGTTTGAGCCAAAAATGGCTATAATGTTTGTTTTTGGATAGTTTTTTGAGTGCGTAAATGATGTTTTATGGCATCGTCTAGGCTTAGCTGGCAGGATTTTCTAGGCTAAGCCTAAGGGTTAGCCTAAGTAATTAAACCTAAGCCTAAGCCTCAGGGTTTTTCATTTTATATGTTACGCAAATATAGTATGCACAATGGCCCGTATTCACATACTAAAGGCCGATTCACACGGTGCGTTTTTGCCGCTGCGATTTTGACGCAAAACGCAAGCCGCAGGGTGTCGCAAGCGAAACGCACCGTCTGAACAAGCTTTGCGGCCTTAGTGCGTCTCGCAGGTCAGTTTGCTGCGTCTTTACTGTTTCAAAAACATGAAAAATTGGTCCGCGAAATTTGTTTATGCCAACACGTCCGCAGCATCAAAACGCAATGAAATCGCAAGTCGAATAGCAGTCTGGGGTTTAAAACGCTGCGGCAAAATCAAGACGCAGGCATTCCGCACTAGAAACGCTGCGTCTGTTCAGGCATTGCGTTTTGCGTGCGGCAAGCTGCGTTTTTCCGCAGCAACAAAAACGCCGCGGCAAAATCGCAGTAAAATCGCAGCGTGTAAATCGGCCTTTAGTGTTATTCACAAACAAACGCTAAAGGCCGATTCACACGCTGCCATTTTATTGCGATTTTGCCGCAGCGTTTTCGCCGCTGCGGCAAAACGCACTGTCTGAACAGACGCAGCAATTTCAGTGCTGAATGCATGCGTCTTGATTTTTCCGCAGCGTTTTAAACGCCAGACTGCAATTCGGCCTGCGTTTTCAGTGCGTTTTGATGCTGCAGACATGTTAGTTTTAACAATATTCGCAAATCTGTTTGTCAAATTTTTCAAGCAGTAAAGACGCAGCAAAATAGTTTGCGAGACGCAACGTTTGTTCAGACGCAGCGTTTCGTGTGCGACACCTTGCGTCTTGCGTTTT
>JASANF010014221.1:0-20534 GCA_030248245.1 Trissonchulus sp. WLG1_4
TGTTTGGTTCTGGCACGAAAAATAACTATTATGCAAATTTGTTTTAAGCACGTCCAAGGCGAAGTAAAGGGCGGCGAGACGGCGCCAACAGCGCCGAAATGCGCGTAAACAATTAGGATTGCCGCCGAAGCTTCCTTGAGCCAACCAACAAGTCGTTGGACTGGGTTCCAACATGGACCGACAGGCTTCTTTAAACTCGTTGCAAAGCCGGTTATTTGTCCCCGCAGTTGACTGGAAGTAAAACAACAAAAGAAACAACGACGACAGCAGCAGTAGCAGCAACAACAACAACAACAACCACAGCAACAACAACAACGAGGAGAGCAACAACAAGCAATTACAAGAACAACAACACAAACTATTACTACTACTCCCCGAAAAACGTTCCGCTAAAGTATCAGAACCGTCTACCAGTAGGTTTAATTCAATACCAAACATGACCATGTTGAAAAGTAAAGCAAAGCATAGTATTTGCAAAATTAAATGCTTAAAATGATTCTATTGCTTGTTTTTTGCAGTTTTGTGTTAAAACTTTTGAGAAGACAATGTATGAGATGGATCGCCATTTTGTCCCAGATCCGGACCCGCCAAAAGTTTATTGTAATGCTATCCACTGGATCCCGGATCTGGCGCTGCGACAGCGGCTACTTCAGGACCCGGATCCATTATCACATTGGCACTTCTTTACGACAAATAAATTTTCCAAGGGTCCCCCCTTTTGGTTTTTTACTAAAATTTTTTCGTTACTCCTAAATTTAAGAATTTCTTAACTAATTCTGAACTTTTTTGATTTTTTTATTCTGATTTCTCTGAAACTGGTGTTAGATCGTAGATGACCTTACAATATATCAAACAGTTTAAATGTTTAACTGCTATTTTACTATACCCTTGTGTCCTCAGCTACTAATCTAATATGTTAGTAGTTTCAGGTTTCTCAAGTTTTATAGTATTGTTTCCCCTGGGTACTGTTTTCAGACTGTTACTTGTTCATTGTTATTGTTACTTAACTAAACTTCCTCAACGTAGAATTTATAATTGAAATATTGAACATCAGCAGATATCCGCAGGAGTAGTGTATTATCTACCTCGACGAGTTTTAATAAAGTGGTTTCTGAAGTCCAGTTCACTCCGTCAAAAAGATATTTAGCTAGCTTTTGGGGGTTGCGACCGCTAGACCACCAGCTGTTGTCATTTATTGATTTTCTAGTATTCAGTGGGAATTGTAGTCTATGTTTCTACAGTCAAAGTCGAACGTCGACAATCTGAAAAATAGCTGGCGTCTGGGGAACGTTCAAACGCTATAACGGGGGTTTTCATAATTTTTAAATGTAATATCTTATTGTTTCGACATTTTGACTACTTTGCTGACCTATTTGAATATCAAGGGCGTATTCTCGCCGGTAAAGGGAAGGAATTACCCCAGTCCAGAAAATTTTCCTAATGACAACCCAAGGATTGCGTCTCCAATGAACAACATTTGGCCCCAAAATATAACTTTTTTCTCGGCAGAAATTTTGGATTCGGTCGATCCCTAATATATAGTCTATGTACATTCACAGAACAATGGACAAAAAACAACATGAACACTCTACTTACAAATTTACAAAATTACAAAAAAATTCTGAACCCTAAGGATTTAACTGAAATAGGAGATGTTTTTTAAAGTTTGGCTCCAAGTGCTAGATGTACAAAAAGATTACTCATGGGGTTCAGAAACTTTTCTTAATAAACACTGTCTAACCTTCATTTCCCTGGAACAGCCTGTTGACCCAATCTTATGGCGACGCAGTGGGATCGGTGGTTGCAGGAGCTAGTAAGGGAGTTCCCAATGGAGTCGTTCGTATAGCTGCTCTCGGACCTGGGGGGGGTGCTACCACGACGGAGGTTCCTGGTAAGAGCTGCTAGTGGGGGTGTTCTTGGTGGACTTTCAAAAGCGTCCGGTGGCAGCAAAATCGAGGGCGGCATTGGGACAACGCTGTTGAATTCCATGGCACCGTACGTCGCTTGCGCCACCAACGCCGTCACGAATACCACCTGAAAACAAAAAATAAATTAATGGTATGCCTGACTTTTAAATATAGCTAAAAATAAGCCTTTACTTTAGTTATCAAATAGTAATAGCAACGGGAGTAATAGTAAGAAACGAAGAAAGTAAATGTCAAACACGTTTTGCTGTTCCAAACTTCTCATTATGAAAAAACACGCCTAATTTATCAATGTATTTGTGTGTGTATGTGTGTATGTATGTGCGTGTGTGTATGTACGTATGTGTGTATGTATGTATAATTGTGGGTGTATGTGATGAAAAACAATTTCAAAATTGTAAAGTAAAATTATATTATGTGAAAAACAAAAAAAAACCAACCTCATTGAAATAGAAAATTTTTGTGCCCATGTGCACAAATCCGTAAAATTGGCGGCGGCATCAACTGCAGGAGGAGGTCAGCGGTATTTTGTTGCGCATAAATTGCAGAACACAGCTAAACAATGTCTTAGCTGTATTCTGCATTGTGAAATGTAGCCGACCAACAAAGTCTTGGCCGGTTGATAGCAGACACAGCACGTGTATGTAACCACTTCATTACCCCATTCCCACGGCAGCAGGTATTCTGCCACCAACTCCTCCTCCTCTGCTGCCGCCTCCTCCTCCTCCTTTGCTGCCTACTCGTCCGCCTGTGTCACCGCTTCCTCCTCCTCCTTCTCCTTCTCCTCCTCCTCCTCCTCCACTTTGTCCATTTTCATTCCCTGTTCTGGGGGCCCTTTGTCCATTTCCGTTTCCAGGTTAATGGTATTGTAGAAGTCAAATTCAGGGACTCGGGATGAGAAGGAAGTCACGAGCTCGACGACCTCACAACAGGCGTAGGTAGCATCATTGGGCTGCATACTAGCTGAGTTATAGTTATGAGCTGAGCGCTGCAGTTGTAAACAAAGTGTTCACTGAAAAAAACTTGATAAAACTTTGGCTTTTGGAAGGGTTTATATAGTCAAAAAAATAAGTTGAATCTAGAATTAATGTAGTTCGCAGGTCAACAAAAAACTGGGACATTATTGGTCTAACCAAAACATTTGGGGCGTGTGCTACCTAATTTTACGTTTTCATTGTTGTTTTGATGTTCTAAATTAGAAAAACATTGGCCTAAATTATGTACGTCGTTAAAATAAATCAAGGTCAACCCCATTAACCCCGTCTACAATTGTGTCACAGACTTGTCAATTGTAATTGACTGTTACAAATCACCACTGTTGTGTACTTCAGTTGACACAGAAAATATGAGCATGTGGGGCAATGACACTTTATTGTTAAATTCAACACAGGATGGGCTAGTTTGTTTTATCGCGATCCAATAAAAGCCGCACGCTATAGAGCGTATAAGCGATACGCCGTAGGGCGATTCGAACCCCAACCAACCACGGCACCCCAATACCACCAGGACAGGCGCGGCGCAGCGCGCAACGAACACCCCCAAGCCACAGCCGCAGGAGGAGAAGCTAGGGCTCAGCCAGGAGGCGCGGATCAGAGCAACGCGAGACCCGAGCGAGGGATAGAAAGCGGAAAAACGCCACGCACAACAAAACCCACAGCCCGCAAGACAACAGACACACAAGAACAAAAACACAGAGCACAGGGCGACCCTAAACAAGCAGCCAGGCACACCGGCGGCGGCTCGAAGCCGAGCAGGCCGCCAGCAAAAACGATCAAACAGGAGACGACCCAAAGGCGCGAGCCAAAAAGAACCCGAGCCATATATCTTATCACACGAGCGAGACACGCACAAGATCGCGTCGCTACGCAAAAGCCCACATCCTCAACCTAGACGCCCCTAGACCAACCGAAAAACAACCGAGTAAAATAGAAAAACACAATTAGCAACTAATCACACAAACCCCACCCAACCAAACCCACAAAAAACAACCCACAAACAAACCCAACCACCCCCAACACCCACCCCCCCCACCACACCCCACACCCACCCCAACCCCCCCCCCCCTTTGTACCTACTTATCAACATACGTTGAAGTCTGTCTGTCTGTCGCGTGATGGAACAACTACTGGTAAGTAAATAATATGTTTTAATAGTTGGAATAGATGGAACATTTTTTACCGACTTTTTAGTAATTTAAGTTGGTTGTGAGAAAGACGGAGTGCTGCGGCTGCGGTAGGCGCCAGAACGTGCGTTTTACTACCACTTATGTGTTCAAATAGTGTAATTTTATTTTCAATTGTAGGACGAATTGGGCTATAATTCTTTACGTTTATTTTATTACAGAATATAACCCAATTAGTGCCAAAAAGTGTATAATTGATATAAATATTGTGCAATAAATCATTGAAAATAGTATTATAGCAACAACATAAATGAATAAAAATGCAATCAATTGCAAAAGGGCATATGAACGGCATTAAAATGGTCACGACATAACAAATTAGTTTTAACACGGCGTGCTTAATAATTTTAATACAATGTAATTTTGCATGCAAGAGAATTCATAAGGCAAGCTCCTTTGCTAGATGAAAAGCGATTACAATGTGACGCCTGAGGGTCAATATTCTAGAGGAAATATCAAACACTGTCACATCTTGTGGATGAAATTGAAATGAAATTTTTAACGCTTAATTTTTGCAGACCTCTGCTGAGTAGCAGCGCCAAAGTCTTTCAAATAATATAAAGTGGTGAATTTAAAACATTTTATACAGTCACAAGCTTAGAATCAACACAAATCAAAAAATCAAACTTTTTAAAAATGTTAGTTTCACCGAAGTTTGAACTCGGAGCACTGGATTAATAATCCAGAGTGCTAAACCATTACACTATGAGACAACTGGAACTAAAATCTTAAATTCGACAAATGTAAGTTCCTGAAGCGTTAGATAACAAATCACATACGGGGCGTGTAAATTATAGATGTTTAATTATGCACATATATAATAATTTAACAAGTTTAAGTTAATTCTTAGTTTATTAAATGACAACGGAGAAGTGGCTACTATTGCAAGCGTGCAGTACACTTTTTGAATGCCACTTGTGCTACATTCAACGTGTGTTTTATTAAATTATTTGCTAATTTTTACAAATCACCAGCCCGGCTGGTTAAAGTGGCAGTGTGCTGAGCATGTGGTTGCGGGTAAAAATGGTGGTGAATCGATTATGCCCACCGTATTTTACATTCGGTTGCAGCAGCGCATTGAAACCTGCGCCACTGTGGTATTTGTGCGATGGCTGGCAGAACGATGGCTGGCAGCGAGGTACCTGCCCCTCTCGTATAATTTAACACTAGAATATTGACCGACCCAAATTAACGTAGGAATTTGAGATTCCGAATATAGTATATACGCGGCCCACGAGTACTTATTACTTAAGTAACAATTAGTTATTCGTACAAAAATCATTACACTGAGTTTCTGTCTGCGTTAGCGTGAAGGCTTGTGAAATAAGAAGAAATGAAGACTACTCGCCGCACTATCTGTATCATTATGTCATTATCAAATCATTTTAATTATCATTAGTATAAATTTTAAAATAATAGATGTTATAACAAGTCTAGTGCGTCTAGTTTAGACTAGGTTGACCAGATGCACCGTGTGAAGTCATTTAATATTGATAAAAACTTTTCCATGTGAGTTTTTCTGAAGCGACTTCGTCTTATGTAATATTGCGAAAAAGTTTTTGAAAAGATTTGATGCACTACTAGCATCGTACTCACAAGTTCAATGTTTACATTGAGCAAGTACACGTGTACTTGCTCAATGTAAACATTGAACTTGTGAGTACGATGCTAGTAGTGCATCAAATCTTGTTCAAAGTAATTGTAATGGACTGATATTATCTTTAAAGCGTTGATAACGCGTAAAACTAACGTTAATTGAAATTTTTTAAAAAATAAAAAGCTGTGCAACGGCAAAATTTTGTTGCGCATCTAGTGGTGCAAAAATAAAGTTTCTACCATTTGCCGTTCCAAAAGGATGATCGTTATTATGTTTTTTATAAAAATAAGGATAGTATAATACATTTAATAATAAAATAATATTGTTATCATGCTACTGATGGTAAACAAACCACACTTTTGTATTTACAGATTTTCAAATAAACAATGTTGTTCTATTTTGGATTGTATTGTTTGCTTTACTTTTTGATTTCAAGTGTATCCTATAATTTTTGAACTTAAGGTAAACTATATAGCTCAGGGCCAGTAGTTATACACCCCCTAATGAACCCAGTAGGTTTCTATCGCGTTTGTGAAATCACACTTGATTTTGAACAATTTTGTATAAGTCTTCTTTTGGGTTTTTATGTAGGTTTTTGTTTGTGTATCAACACATTTTAGAACAAATATGTTTCCTAATAGTGATATGGTTAGTAGTATTATATACCTCAATCATTATGAGCACAAACATATGTATTGTTCTTTTAATTACAATAATCCCAAAGTATCATCAACATAACCAATCGGTACGGTATCAAGGTTTTTTCAGTGCAAGTCATTTATCAAAAGTAATTTTAAATTTTTATATCCATATTTGCTCTTAAGGGAAGCTGTTTTTTTTGTCACGAATAATATTGAAGTTCGTTACCAATAGTTGCTGGTTGTGATCGTAGTTCCTGACTGAAATTATTTTAGGAACCTAAAACAATTTAAATTGTCTAAATTAGGCCTATACTTTTGCATTTTTTAAATCTTCAAATTTGGGCTAAGAGTCAATCTACCTCTGATACACTAGAATTCAAACTTTCGTTGTAATTCTCGTTCCTACTCTGCTACCACTATTTATTTCTCCAGGCAATATTACCAGTTTTTATTGAGAAGTGATGTAATTTGTGAAACATATATAATAGGTTTTAAAATTTGAAGGAAATGCAATTTGTGTTGAAAAACAACATTACGACAACAAGATTCAGAAATTAATTATGCGACAAAGACGTCGTCCTATAAAAACGTAGAAAATACTGCATGATGACAAATATTAGTTGTAAAAGTTTTATCCAATACTACAAAAAAGTTATAAACTTACTTCTTTGGGTACAACTGTTTCTTGCGGTTGCGGTAAATTGTCATTTAGAGCAAAACTGGAATCCTCCAACCTTCAGATTAGAAATCAAACGCCGTAACCACTAGGTGACACTGGACAAGGCAAGAACTTTTTTACTTCCAGTCTTGCAAGCCAGACACAATGACTATTTGTGTTAGAACAACATGAGTTTATTGGCAAGAATTCAGTCTTACATCAACCGGAAAAAAGGCTGACGGTCAGACTATATTGCAAAATAGTTGGTTTTTTCAAAACTGGTATAATTTTTTATATTACTTTAAACTTTTGAATTTAAGTTTTTAAATCTTGTCTAACTGCACTGCTAGAAAGGTGTGTTATTTATGCAGTGTTACCGGTTGCACATGCAGTCTTAGTCTCTTGCGCTCCCGGTAAGGATTTCGAAACAGTGAAATCTATGGTGAGATGAGTGGCGAGGGTGTGAACACGGGGATCCCTGCCTTTTGTTGCAGTTTTCCCAACTCTTGGCAGCACAACTTGTAGCAGTCTGCTACTCTTCCGATTTCTTACAACGTACAAATCAACTCCTACGTTAAACTAGATCAAACTTCTAATATTGACATCAACATTTTTGATTCGCAACCAGATGCACAGTACATGCACAGCACACTACCAAGTGAGTAAACTGGTATAGCAAATCTTTGTCACTGCACATACCCAATTAAATGCACGAACAAAAGCAAATATTGTTCTGCATGCGTGAAACCAAATTAAACTAACCTCTAAATGGAGGAAGAGCAGGGACATCCGTTGAAGTCACGGAAACTAGGTCAATGCTGTCACATTTGTGGATTGGGGCAGAATCAAAAAACACGACAATGAAAAAGCTGTTTTTTCTGTAATGTAGTAAATATAAGTACAATTCTCATCAAGTACTATAGTTTGTTTCCAATAAATTACTGCAATGTATTAGATATAATTTTTAGACAGCGACTTTAAAAGTTATTTCTGTCAACGCATAAAAATTTGCAAGTATCAAAGATTTGAAATCACTGTCTAAAAATTATATCTAGTACATTGCAGTAATTTTATGGAAACAAACTATAGTACTTGATGAAAACTGTATTTATATTTACTACATTACAGGAAAAGCAGCTTTTCTACTGTCATGTTTTTGATTCTGCCCCAATTCACAGATGCACAGCACATGCACAGCACATGTTAGATGTTAGTTTAATTTGGTTTCACGCATGCAGAACAATATTTGCTTTTATTCGTGCATGTCATTGGGTATGCGCAGTGAAAAAATTAGCTGTACAAGTTGAATCATTTGGTAGTGTGCTGTGCATGTACTGTGCATCTGGTTGCGAATCAAAAATGTTTATGTTAATATTAGAAATTCTATCTAGATTAACGTAGGATTAGATTTGTACGTTGTACATACGCGGCCCCTGACAGAGTAATGTAATAAACTAGTGCTTTCAGGTGATTCAGCTGTACGCGAACTAGCTGTAGAAGTCGGAAGAGTAGCAGACTGCTACAAGTTGTGCTGCCAAGAGTTGGGAATACTGCAACAAAAGGCAGGGATCCCCGTGTTTACACCCTCGCCACTCATCTCACCATAGATTTCACTGTTTTGAAATCCTTACCGAGAGCGCAAGAGACTAAGACTGTATGTGTAACCGGTAACACTGCATAAATAATACACCTTTGTAGCAGGGCAGTTAGACAAAATTTAAAAACTTAAATTCAAAGTTTAAAGTAATATAAAAAATTATACCAGTTTAGAAAAAACTTCTATTTTGCAATGTAGTCTAACCGTCAGCTTTTTTACGGTTGATGTAAGATTGAATTCTTGCCAATAAATTCTTGTTGTTCTAACACGAATTGTCAGAGTGCCTGGCTTGGAAGATTAGAAGTAAAAAAGTTCTCGCCTTGTCCATTGTGACCTAGTGGTTACGGCGTTTGATTACTAGTCTGAAGGTTGGAGGATCAAAATCTAGCTATTCGGTCATACGTAGTCTTCGTAAGAAATTATTAGGGCCACATTGCTCCTGCTAACCCAGCAGTCCATCCTTATCTGGTCGGTATATGGGTACCACAATAACGTGGAATTTATGCCTTAGGGTCTGCAAACCCCCCCCTCCACGGATGTAGTAACTCTTGAAGTGGCCCCCTGACGCACTAGGGCTTGGCAACGGAGATGAGCACCCCACCCGACACTCTAAAGGATAGTTATCTATCCGCGGGTTACCTTCACTAGGTCTCGGCTTTTAAGTTAGATTGACCAAAATTCGGTAGACATGCGACCCAGCCATATAGTTTTGCTAAAACTTTGCACTGAAAAACCCTTGATACCGTACCAATTGGTTTTGTTGATGATACTTTGGGTTTATTGTAATTAAAAGAACAATACATATGTTTGTGCTCATAATGATTTAGGTATAGAATACTACTAACCATATCACTGTTAGAAAACATATTTGTTCTAAAATGTGTTCATACACAATCAAATATCAACATAAAAACCCAAAAGACTGATACAAATTTGTTCAAAATCAAGTGTGATTTCACAAACGCGATAGAAACCTACTGGGACATAAGGGGATGTATAACTACTAAGTCCTATATCCCATTCCCAACTAGAGTCAGTGTAAGTTTAAATACGAGTAAATATTAGTTTCATGCTTATTCAACTGCGTACCAAATTAAACTTTTGCTCAGTAGCTTTTCAAATTAAATAAATTTTTAATCGCCGCTCTCATTTCATGATGTTTTTTAAAATATATCAGCAAGTTTATTGCCGAATTTATGTTAACTAAAACATTACAAACTGTAACTAGCAGCTTGTGAAAACTAGCAGATATGCGACCAGCAGTAAAATAGCTTAAACCAAACGGAATGGAGTAAAAAATAAAAGTGAAAAACATAATCGCAGACATAGTTTTAGTAATAACAAGCTGGCGCGCTTTTTTCTTTTTCAGTAGCTCTGTCAACATTGAATCGCTTGGTCTGAGGCATATTAACGAAATGCCGTAACCTAAAATGCTCAGTATACCAACGAAACATTGAAAAGACGACCAAATTTTGTACATCAGGGGGGTCAACCCCCAACCTACCATACAAGTACTTTCTACTAAAACATCATTAGATATAAACTGCCAATAACTCGTAATATATGCTATTAAAGTCAATGATACGGATAATGTAAATGTCAGTCCCATTGCTAAAATGATACGTTGGGCCGTAATCTTTGAATAAACTCTAATGCTAGCGCAAGCAATGCAGCGGTCGACCGAAATTAATAGTAAGGCAGTCGGTAAGCTAAAACCACCCAGCAAATACCCTAACATGGGTGCTGTAGTGGTACAGGCCCATTTAGATACAAAATAAACGGTTGGTCTTCTTGACTGAATAATAATTCTTCTTATTCCTGCTGTAAAAGTCCCATATCCCCAAATTAAGTCCGCGATAGCCAACGCAGCAGGTAAACAAAACTCCTTCCGATGCAACTGTTTCGTCAGTGCAATAGCCAGTAAAATAATGATATTACCAGTAATAATAAAAAATCCTTCCAATGTATATATGGCGAAGAGTATAAGCTGGTAGCTGGACTCCTGGTTTTCTAGGGAAGCATTAGTAGAATTTTTTAACATATCAGCAAGTTGCGCCTGTAAATATTGCAAATATTTAAGCAAAAGTTTGCTTAGCGAAAAATCTATCGAGTTTTTTAAATTCCGAGAATTGTAAACTTAAATTTATGCCAAGTTGATATCTGCATCTCAGTCAGGTTGCCAGCTTTATTTCAAGATTAAGAAATATGCTATTTAAGCTGATGGTAGCTGACCTATGTATTATTGTTTTTTGATGAACTTTTACTCTCACTTAAAAAATGAAAGTGGTCGTGTCGCCAGGGCAGTTTTGGCTATTGATTGTAAAACGTAGCCCACCAAATTCAAAAGTAACATTAATGATATAATGTCTGTTGATGTGCATTAGACAAGCTTTTCAATGAGCTGTCGATGTTTAGTCAATGTCCACTTCATAAAAAGCAAAGAAAAATTGCATTTCTGGAACTAAAACTATTCTTGAGGATTTTCTTGGTCCAAATTTCCTTAGTGTAGAAAATAATGCGTGCTATTTGTTGGGACTTATTACTTATTACTTACTTCTATTGAAATGTTTTCTACTATAGGTAGGTAAATTTAATGCACTCATTAAACTGACCACTTGACCACTACAACGGGTAAATCGAGATTTTTTTACATGTCACAGGCATGAATCTTTTAATGTAGCTGAATTGACTTGATAATTTGATTTTGAAGCTGAAAAAATTGTCACTACTGTTTAATTTTCAAAAAGGTTACTTTTTCCACAACAACTGTTTCGTCAGAGTGACCAGTGGTGACCAGTGATGGTCACTACGAAATTCTACTCCTCCTGAGAATCAAGTAATCACTATTCAGTTCCTTGGCATATCAAATGCCCGATATCACAAAATAAGAAAATATAAATTAAGCAAAGCAAACAAAATAATAGTTTGGGCAGATTGTGAAGCACATAGACATAAGCCATATTGTGTAACAAACCAAACAGCTAGAATGAGAGTTGAGAAGAATTTATCGAAAGTGAATAGGTTTTGAAAACATCAGTTTTTCTACTTTGTGACTTAATTGCAAACTGTATGCTGCAACAATTTTATTGAAACTTTGCATAGTTATTTGCTATTGTTTAACTCTTAAGATCTAATTCTAAACTAGAAAGATCTGTAGAGGACACACACAAACAACATAATGGCTCACTGAACAAGTTTCACACACGGGCGCAGTTTACTGCGTACGTGGGACTACCCCCTTCAAACCAACAGCCAACAATAAAATTCGAAAAAACACTTTTGAGCAGAAAGTTAAACCTACATATTAACTTTTCCTTGTAACTTATAGCGATAGCAATTTGTTGTCTAGCATAAATCAGTGAAATAACCCTAAAATACAGAAACCTTTCCTATATAAGCGATCAGCGAGCAGATGCCTACCCGTACAGTGCAGGCACAGACTACAGTGTTCATAATATCAAGAGTACATAATAGGAATAATAGGTACCCCCCCTCAAAACCGTACATAAACGGGCTATTTCGCGCTGCGCATTGCACGCACGCCCGTAGGCATAATAGGAAGAGTGTCATACTCTTCCTATCATGTACTCTTGATAATATACATATATTTGCATAAGCTACTGCTTTACAAACATAAAGTAACAGCTCTGTCACTTAAATAGATAGCCTAGGGAATAAGTAAAGGAGTTCAAAAACATTTGTTTAATTTATTTTGCGTTATGGTATCATGTTTTAATTAATTTTTTTCAAGCGGCTAAAAAGTTGTCTAGAAAATAAAAGCAGGTGTCAATTTTGGCAGGATACGTCAGTGTCAAATTTGTCATACTGAATTAATAGGTATACATGATAGCAGAGTCATAAGCACTTATGGATAATTTTCAGCGGAATGCATAAAGGCAGTTAGCTACCTACATAGTCCAAAGACAACATTCTAATCTTTGGAAAGCACTATATTAAAACTATATTAAAATTACTATATTATAAATTACTAAAATAAACGCTTGAACTGGTTTTAACGGTAAACTGCATTTATACATTCCACCCATGGCTTCATAACAATTATGCTAGACGTAGGCATTGATCCGACTAATTGAGGCAGTCAAGTTTGTGTCAAAAATTAAAGAATTACTTCAAAATATGGCCAAGTAGAACCCATCTTTACCTGCCAGCATCGAAAAAATCGTGAAACCCGTCATAATTTTTTAAGAGCAGTACGTTTTGTAGTTTCTGTGAAACATTCGTTTAAAATGGGCAATGTGAGCAAGTAACTGGCGGAGTATTCGGTGGCCATTAAAGCCTAATATCGGTCACCTGGAACAACAACCGGTCTACTTCATTTTTTGAAAATTTGGAGTTAAGTAGCTACTTTTTTACAGTCGATGATGCTCTATCCAATAATGCTTATTTTGAATGCAAATTTGCATTCAGTGCGAAGATAGAACAGCGTTTTCATTGGTCAATTCTTCCACTCTTAAGAAAATTATAGTGCCTCAACCGGCCAAAATGTATAATGACTTGGCTGATTATTTTTCTTAATTAAAAACTTAGCAGCCACTAGCTACAGTCGGTTTCAAATGAAAATAGGTAGATTCTAGGCGTCGGGATTAGTGATGAAGTCGGACGCGTCGGGTGATGTCATCCGACGCCCTCGGTTAAGCAATCCGACGCCTATAGTTTTGTCAGCCAGTAATTAATTAGCTGTCAAAGATCAGGCCTAAAGTTTTGAATAGGGGTGGCTGCTTCAGTGCAAATTATAAATACTACCTTATTTTATTGTTTAGTTTCCTACTAATAAAAATAAAATTCAGTAGGTAAAATTACCTTATATTTCAAGTAAACATATATTAATCAACATATAAAAATAAACTACCTATAAAAAATTTTGCATAACTCGTTGAGAAGTCACCCTTATAAATTTTGCCCGCAAGCTCTCCAATTTCTAACTATATGATGCAATCCGACGCCCAGCCAGGCCCGTCGGATGATGTCATCCGACGGCCTCGGTGATGTCATTTTTGTCCATTTTCATTTGAAAACGACTGTAGTTAGATCAAAAACAAAGAGCTAATCTATGACGAGCGAAGTGACAACATTGAAGTCGAGCAAAACTTTACAGCGTTCAAAAGCTTATCAAGCACGCTTTAATAATTTAAAGCATTGCGGGGTTTTGGCAGAGGCTCCATTTGGCTGTAAGTCTGCAACAAAATGTCTTATTTTGCAACTCATAATAATAATTTTCCAAGTTTTAATTATTTCAAAAGTTCTCACAAAATTACCGTAGTTTTCCAGCAGTCCTATACAGTAAATTGTATGTGTGTTACGTTTAAATTAGTTTGACAGGTGCAAAATACTGTTATGCGCCTGCAAAATAAAAATGGTGTTAGTCCCTTTGTTTTTTGGAAGAAAACTTCGTCTTAAAATATACAGCGCCATAAACTAAACATATATCTGAAATAGAAAAGTGCGTGCCTTCTATTTTTTCTTAAATTTGGGCTAAAATTTAGAATAATTTTTTAACATTAATTAAGCAAAATTCACACAAAATTTTGTAAACATAAGCACCTTATTCCATCATATCAGCACAACATTACACGAATATACTCATTGGGTCGTTTAGGTGCTATTTATTCACATAGATGAGACATTAAATAAACTTTTTACGCGGCGGCCTCAGCCGCCGCGTATATACTATATTACAAATCAGAGTTTAACATGTATCTGCTCTGACTGTGTATTGTTGCTCTGTGAAAATCGGTAGGTCCGAAAGTTACGTTATATGTGTGTGCGTGTGTGTTCTTCATGCGTGCTTTTGCTAGTGCTCTGGTTATCACGCTCACTTGGATATTGTTGTATATGCACGTACATACATACACACACATAAACTGTAGTCAAGAGCTGACATAAATACAGGTCTACGTCTAAGCAATTCATCTGCATGTTTGTCAAATGGCATGCTTGCAATTTCTGCACAGTAAAAGTAAAAAAATAACGAAACCTGTCAGAGCAATGTTTTCTGGATTGTATATCAGCGTGACGGAACTTTAACGGTTTCAAGTCTAGAAACCGCTGGCAAACCACAAACCATTGCACTTGATAATATCGTCAGCGCCCAGAGGCTGCCTTGGTAGCTGACAGTGGTTTAACAGTAGGACGACACAGGCTTCTTTTTTGGCGTTTTAGACGGTCGAATTTATAACGGTTTTTGCAAATTAACTGCAACTGCAAATTAATTTGTTTTTGCGTTAATTAATTAACGGTTAACTTTTAATGTTGTAGGTTGAAATGTTACGTGAGTGAAGGATTTAAAATTTTTGCTGCCGCGTTTTATATTCGAAGAATATCCTCGGAGTCTAAGCATGTCTGAACAAAATCTAGACATCCGAAATTAATTTAACTCTACTCGCAGAACGTGCTTGTTATCAACAACAATTGACGCTATTACAGAACCAAGGGTGCGAGAGATAAAAGAGAGCCTAAAAAATAAGGATAACAAGTGCAACTTCAAGCAACCTTAGAGTGTGGTGACACTTTTTTTATATTGTCTAGCATAAGATCGGGCACAAATTAAACTTTCCTTTGTTTAAAATTGACTCATGCTTGTTAGTGCTTACTCAGGATAGCTTTGTTTATGTTTAGTGTCATTAGTGTGCATTTGTTTGTTCAAACTGTCGAATGCTTAGTCCGCACTCAACATATCGGCTATGTATGTAAATGTGACCACAGAAAGTTACAGCACTGTTTACGTAGACCTACTTGAATCAAAATTGTCAGCCCCAGCATGGACAGGAGACTTAAAAACTAGAACAATAGCATGGATAAATTGTGAGTGTTATTCATATTCAAGAGTCTTACTCGGATTGATACTTGATTTTTGGTATTTTTCAGGGATGCGGGACGAAAATTTTTCACTGGAGACGGCCGTTTATCTGGCAAATTTTGCCTTGTGTCTACGTGATCTTTGTTATGACGCATGTATGTCTGTACCGCGCTTTGCGACTAGCCGTCGAGATCGAAATGGTAACCCCATTGGTATTTTGGTAACCGAAATGGTACGCGGGCTGCCAAAACCGCTTATTATTAACGGTTAGTAAGGTGTACAGTTTTGTGAAATTTGAATTACGTAGAAGCGTTAGGGTCCAAGAGGTTTAAGTACGCGACTTTTAGGGGTGCCTATGAGTAAACCTGCAATGTGAATTGCTACACGACATTTGACAGCTTTTATTCCTCAGTTTAGACTTTATTTCTTAATACATATCATTCAGCCTCGTTTTTCGTCCCTTGGCTGCAATTCTGTTCCTTATGAGTCTATAAAATAGAAACACACTTCTTCAAATTAAAACATACTGTTAAACTTTGTTCAAATTTAGCATCAAGAACAGTTAGGGTGGATTTCACAAAGGTGGTTTTACTAAACCAAGGTTTTACGCACGTTTTTATATGATTTGCACATACTTTCATTACGAATTATAGCCTGATTCGTTAAGAATTTCGTAGATTTTCTTAAACCAAGGTTTTAGCTCAGCTGGAATTTCAGCAAAACAGAGGCCTGCTGTGCTGCAGGTTTAAAATTTCAACTGCGGTAAAACCATGGTTTAGGAAAATCTACGAAATTCGTAACAAATCAGGAGATATTTCGTAATGACATTATGTGCAAATCATATGAGGAGGTACGTAAAACATGGTTTGGTAAAACCACCTTTGTGAAATCCACCCTTAAAGTTTAACTCCATGTATGTTGGAAGTCAATAAAAAACTGAGTGCTACCGGAGCGTGGGAAGCTGACAGTTTACGTAGCAAATAGTAGGGTTTTATTAAATTCCAACTTAAACGTAAACCTAAACTGTAGCTAATGTTGTAGGTATATGTACGAATTTATATAGCTAATAATGACATCCACACAGATGACCACGTTCAATGCACAGCGTTGAAACTCATTACAATGGTTTGAGGCATAGACCTGCTTTTTACTCTACTGGATATTTAAAAAAATATCATTAAATAAATCCTAAATCGTAAATCATTACCATTTTGCCCTTGGAATATTTTGCACTTATGCGTCAACTTTTAGGGTAATGGTGATAACGTACGTGAAAGCATTGCGTGTTTGTTCATCATGCATATTTTACTAATTTACTACAATCCACACGAAGTCACTTCCAAGGGTCGATTCTTAAGGTTGATTAAACGGATTGGATTAAAATTATGTCATCGACTATTCAAGCGAAGGTGGCCAATGGCCATAGCAAATATTTGTAACACCTCTCACTTGTGCGCAAATTTTTGCGCTATTTATTGCTATGAGTTTATTAAGCCAAACTACATTATTTATCGATTATAAGCCATTATTTAAACTAATCCGTTTAATATATATATTTTAGGATTTGGTCGCAAGCTTAGGAGGCCTACCGTTTGACCTGCAATACGTTCTGTGAATTTGTTGAATATCCTTCTGTAAAAGTTCCGTTTCAGTTCTCTAAACAAGTGTAAAAAGTTTTCAAATAATTACTTAGTCCGGGTTTTGCAAAACTTACTGATTTATGCCCAAGTTGTATAAATCATCTTAACACATTCGAGTTAGAGGGACCGACTCTGTTGTTTTACGTTGGTTTATTTGTGTTTTTTAGTTTTGCTGCGTATTTTGTTGGTACACTTATGTTAATCAATTGGTATGTATGTGACAACAATGACACTCAAAACAACTTTTATGCTGAAATTGATTTGTCGAAACAGGAATGCTTCTACTTAAAACAAAGATACTTAACTTAAGAAAGAGGACATTTTTCAGTTTAAAAATATCAATTTTATCAATAATCAATTTATATAAGAAAACTATTGTATTGAGTACCTTCGGATTCATTACAGATCTATCAGCAAAACCAGCCGGAATGCCAAAATGACCAAATGGTATGTCTGTTTCGGGACTGGTTGTGTGGTGGATGTGAGAAAGTCCCAACAAATGTAGTGCGCCATGGATGAATAAATGCGGCACCTGAAGGCGACAAGGACCCGTCGTTTTGATGGTTACAGTATTTGAAATCTCATCTCCTTTTCCGACAGGGGCAAGAATGCATCTACTATAAAAAAATTATGCTGAAACTTTAATTGAAGCAAAAAATTAAAAAATGAAACAAACAGCTTTGAATTGAATTTTCTGCACAACTAAAAATGAAAAAAATTTAAAATCTAAGCAGTCAAAACGCAATAAAATAAAAAATGGCAGTAAATTCCGATTCCGATTAGGTATGACTTTTAAGTGATCACTATTGTCGAAGCTTTCTATTAAAAATACTAATTACAGTATTGTTATACACAGGCTAACAGCACATTTATTGTCGTTGGTGCAGAAAATTAAATACAGTAGCTTTTGCGTTACACTTGTTTGAACTTTGAAGCTGTGTTAAAACTATGCGGTACTCATAGCCATAGTTAGTTTGCCTTTCCTATGATTACAGATAAAAGTAAAACACCTCAGTCCATCATTTCTCTCAAAGTAGAAGTGCGGTCGTTTGAGAACTTCTTTTTGAGTAAGACTCTTGAAACGAGTGCAAGTGTTGTTTTCCAATAATTCAATAGCGGTGTGAGCTGCGGCAATATGCGTCTTATCTAAAAAATTGTATTCCTAGTATTATTATTATTATTAGTCTTATTAGTTATTATGAACTGAAATTTTAGTAAAACACTGTTGGCTCCGTGTCATTAATTAGATTAGCTGGATTAGAATAATAATAAATATCTAAGGAGAATAAGTAAATAAACAAATAAACAAATAAACAAAGAAACAAATAAACAAATAAACAAATAAACAAATAAACAAATAAACAAATAAACAAATGAACAAATGAACAAATAAACAAATAAACAAATAAACAAATAAACAAATAAACAAATAAACAAATAAACAAATAAACAAGTAAACAAATAAACAACTAAACAACTAAACAACAAACAACAAACAACAAAAACTAAACAAATAAACAACTAAACAAATAAACAAATAAACAAATAAACAAATAAACAAATAAACAACTAAACAACTAAACAACTAAACAACTAAAAAACAACAAACAACAAACAAACCACAACAACTAAACAACTAAACAACTAAACAACTAAACAACTAAACAAAGAAACAAATAAACAAATAAACAAATAAACAAATAAACAAATGAACAAATGAACAAATGAACAAATGAACAACTAAACAACTAAACAACTAAACAACTAAACAACTAAACAACTAAACAACTAAACAACTAAACAACTAAACAACTAAACAACTAAACAACTAAACAACTAAACAACTAAACAACTAAACAACTAAACAACTAAACAACTAAACAACTAAACAACTAAACAACTAAACAACTAAACAACTAAACAACTAAACAACTAAACAACTAAACAACTAAACAACTAAACAACTAAACAACTAAACAACTAAACAACTAAACAACTAAACAACTAAACAACTAAACAACTAAACAACTAAACAACTAAACAAATAAACAACTAAACAAATAAACAAATAAACAAATAAACAAATAAACAAATAAACAAATAAACAAATAAACAAATAAACAAATAAACAAATAAACAAATAAACAAATAAACAAATAAACAAATAAACAAATAAACAAATAAACAAATAAACAAATAAACAAATAAACAAATAAACAAATAAACAAATAAACAAATAAACAAATAAACAAATAAACAAATAAACAAATAAACAAATAAACAAATAAACAAATAAACAAATAAACAAATAAACAAATAAACAAATAAACAAATAAACAAATAAACAAATAAACAAATAAACAAATAAACAAATAAACAAATAAACAAATAAACAAATAAACAAATAAACAAATAAATGAATGAATAAATGAATGAATAAATGAAAGAATAAATGAATAAATAAATAAATAATAAATAATAGATACAAATAAACGTCCTGAAATTTAATCGTAATCAAAAGGCAACCGTTATTCTTTTCAGCCAAATCTCGACATCAAGTAAAATATGCCCTTATTTTTTAAAGGGCAAGTTATAAATATTGCACAAATAACAAAAACATAACCAATAAAAAATCTCCATACCGAATTTATCAGAAATGCGATACGGTATTGGCTTTTCCATCCATTTTCGAGCCTTAATATCTAGAGCCCGTTGGTTTCGACCACCGCGACTTTTAAGATCGAGTGCAAACCCCGAGCCTCGTTTAAATCTCTTGAGAGCATTCTCATCCTTTTTATTTTCAATCTGTTCACTGATTTGTTGATTCAATTCAATGGCTTGCGAGAAACTCAGCAACATATCTCCGCCATATACGCCAGTATCAGGTGGTTCAGTGGACTAAAATCATCCAATACAAGTAAATGTCTACAGGCGTACTGTAAACAACAGACCTACTTAACCAGTCCTTTTTTGTCAAAAAAATCTCTAATAATTGTTTCTATGGTGACTTTTGTTTTTTGCCATGGCACAAGTTTTTTTCAAATTCAAGTACCTTTTAGTTGTCATTTCTTATGTACTATCACTGTTCATGTCTGAAAATATCATGAAGGCACTTTTCGTTTATTTTGAACCGGCTTACAGGATTTTTTTACAAACTAGTTGTAAACAAGAATCTATTTTTATACAATCAATTAGCAAAAAATTACTTTTTAATAAAGTCGTTGCTCTCTTTTTTACCAAAAATTCTAAATAGTATTGTAAGGAATTACCTGTTATTTATCTCAACAAACTCAAACTCAAACTAACAGATTAATAAAAACTGCAATTAATGATGTAAAGCCATGATTGTCAAATGTCTCACATTGTCAAATCCGTTCATTTTTAAAATTGTTCGTTTCAGGTCTTGAACGGCCTTTAAAACATTTTCCGTCAGCATTTCCGCCTGTCTTTGATCGTTTCCTTCAACAACCAGCATTT
>JASANF010014223.1:0-22908 GCA_030248245.1 Trissonchulus sp. WLG1_4
GGTTGACTATCAGTGCGGGCCAAGTTGGATAACCAGGATGCTTTGCCATAATAACTTTGCCTTCGACAGGTTTAACGGTGTCAACTATTGCTTCAGGTTTGGAATTGTTAAGTGTATCTTCGGCAATAAACGCAGGTTTGACACGGTCTATAGATATATGGTCCTCAGAACCGTGTATATAAATAACCACAGTCTTATCATTGAGGGAAATAACTTTGTACGGACCATGGTATCTGGGATCGAGTGTCGATTTAGGTTTTTCGGAGCGCACCCAGACGTGTGTAGCTTTGTTTAAATCAGGCGGAACGTAAATTGCTTTCTTGTGAGAGCGATCCGGTACCGAAAATGAGTTAGTAGCAGCAAAAAGCTTGTCTGCAAAACTAGAATTCGGTTCATTCATGATTTGGTCTTTTTGATAGCGAAGGAAAAAAGGTTCTGGAAGCTTTATAGTTGATCCATATACAAGCTGGGCTGGTGCATATCCAGTTTGATTTACGGTAGACCGTAACCCAAGCAAAATCAGAGGTAGTGCTTCATGCCACTGACCAGATGTGCACGTGGCACGCAGAGCATTCTTAAGGGTACGGTGAAACCTTTCGATAGCTCCATTGCACGCTGGATGATAAGCGGTGGTTCGTCTGCGGTCAATACCTAGTTTTTTCATTATGTTACTCCACAGACAGGATTCAAACTGTGCGCCCCTGTCTGTGATCAGGGTGCTGGGTACACCAAAGCGACTGATCCAACCGGCCACGAGGCCGGTCGCTACTGATTCCGTCGTTATGTCTTTTAATGGGATTACCTCCATCCATCTGGTAAATCTATCTATAACTGTCAAAAGATAGCAGTACCCGTTCGAAGGTGGCAGGGGGCCAACTAGGTCTGCATGGATGACATCAAAGCGAGATGAGCAAGGAATCGTGCCAACCGGAGACTTGGTATGTCGCCCGATTTTTGCAGCTTGACAATTAGAGCAATATCGTACCCATTTCTTTACATCTCGATTCATCCCTGGCCACATGCAGTTTTCTGATAAAGTGCGCAGTGTGGCCCTAGCACCCGGATGAGATAGGTTGTGAACGTGCTCATACAATGATAAGCGAAGAGGCTTTGGAATCAGCGGGCGTAGCGTATCGGTGGAGGCATCACACCAAATAAGGAATTCGCCAGCATGTAACTTCTTTACCGGATTGGATGTTTTGTGAATGTACGTCATCAAGTCGACGTCAGATGCTTGCTGCTCTGCCAGTTTGGAGTCAATTTCTGTAGATATGGCGCTTATGGAGCGAGATAATGCATCAGCAACTACATTTTCAGCGCCAGAAATATGTCGGATGCTGCAATCGAACTGTGAGATGTAAGACAACCATCGACTTTGTTGGGGTGTAGGCGATTTCATGTTTAAGGCATAAATAAGCGGCTTATGATCCGTAACAATGGTGATCTTTGTTCCTAAAAGCCAGCTGAAGCGTCGCAGGCCGAGATAAATTGCCAACAGTTCTCTATCAAACGCAGATTTTTTCGACTCTGCATTTGTAAATTTCCGGGAAAAGAAAGCAAGCGGCTGCTTGCAGCCTTCAATCACTTGATGCAAAACTGCACCAGCTGCCGTGCCAGAGGCATCCGTAGTGAGTTCGAGACTAGCTGATGGGTTGGGAAATGTTAGCATTACATGGTGCCTTAATGCATCTTTGAGGGATGTGAAAGCGTGTTTGGATTGTTCTGTCCACTTTATCTCTTGCTTGACTTTGATATTTTCGCCGCGAGTCAAATCTGTTAATGGCGCAGCAATGTTGGAAAACTTGGGGATGAAACGGTGGTAGAAGCCAGCCATCCCAAGAAAACGCTTAAGGCCCTTTACAGTTGTTGGCAAGCTGAAATTAATTACCGCATCAACTTTGGAAGGATTTGGGCAGTATCCGTCTTTAGAAATTTCTACCCCGAGAAATATGACTTTGTCTTGAAAAAATTCACACTTGTCAGGGCGTAATCGAAGACCGAATTGATCAAGCTTCTGGAAAACTTTGCGCAGATGAGCGAAATGTTCGTTGCGGTTTTTGCTGGCGATTAAAATGTCATCGATATAGGCTTTTGCAAATGGAAGGTCTTGCAATGCTATGTCCACAAGCCGTTGGAAAGTCTGAGAAGCGTTTCGTAATCCAAAAGGCATGCGACGAAAAATAAACAAACCAAATGGTGTGGTAACCGCAGTTTTGTGTTGATCGTCTGCAGCTACCGGGATTTGATGGAAAGCAGAAACCAGATCCAATTTAGAAAATATCGTGCAGCCCGAAAGTTCGTTGGTCATATCGCTAATGTTTGGCATTGGGTAGCGATCAGGGATAGTTAGCAAATTAAGAGCCCTGAAATCGCCACAAGGTCTCCATTTGTCTTTTGACCCAGGTTTGGGGGCCATGTGCAGCGCGGATGCGTAGGCAGATTCTCCGCGATAAACTACTCCTTGTTCTTCAAGCTTCCGGAAAGCTTCTTTTGCAATTTCTAGTTTTTCGCCAAAAAGACGTCGTGGTCGTGTAAAACAAGGATGCCCAGTCGTAACAATTTGATGTTCAACCGGGTGTCGCACTGGCTCGAATGCAGTCATAGGCATAAAAAGCTGGGAAAATTCGCAGCGAAGTTTGTCCACCGTCTCCGACTGCGAAATAGAAATAGCAGAATTCGTAAACAACTGTGTCTCATTGTCTTTTAGCTGTGGTGAATAACAGAAATCTGTTGCAGGAGTATAAAATAAATTACCCCCACGACAATCTATAGCGAGATTATAGTGCCTTAAAAAGTCTACGCCCAATATGGGCTGTGTAACATCAGCGAGTATGAAATTCCAAGTGAATTGTTTATTTAGCTGCGGTAAATGAAAAGTTAGCTTTTTGTACCCATTGGTTTTAATCACAGAGCCATTAGCCGCTTTCAAAATAACAGTACTGTTTTGCTTTATTGTCTTATCAGCAAAATGAAGAGGTAAAATGCTACAATCACTACCGCTGTCAGCTAGAAAATGTCCCACAGTAGAAGCGGCCACGAATATAGAGTTTATTCGCTGCGCTCCGTCGCATGCCGCGCCGTCGACGGAGCGTTTCCGTTTCCCGACACAGCCGTATTGTTCCACTGGCAGGGTGGGGAACACTTTTGCGCTTTGTTACCAAAACGAAAATGGTAGAAACAAAATCTACCCGCTGGATTGAAAGACCGAGAGCGTGACCGATACCGCGAAACTGACTGTCTAATTGGGGAACGAGACCGTTCTTTACTTTGATTTAGTGAAATAGCAGCAACAGTTTGAGATAGTTCAGTAATTTTGTTTGTAATGAATTCTCGCCACTCAGTATCTTTGTCCTTTGACTCAGTCACCGCTCGAATGTTAGTCGATGAAATTTGCTCTATCATTTTATCGGCGGTGGTGGCTAGATCATCAATAGACAAAGAGTCTAGAGATGCCAGCACAACGCGGACAGATTCTGGAAGAATTTCCAGAAATCGCAGTTTCACAAGACTGTCATTATTGGGTGCAAGTCGTTGCAGTTGACGTAAAACTGCAGAGGGCTTGCGGTCTCCCAGTTGTTGGTCTTGCAGAAATTTTCGCAAGCGGCGATCTTCGCTGTCGTCAAAATACAAAACAATATTCTTTTTGATGACATCAAACTCATCAGTCACTTTTGCGCCGCTTTCGAAAATAATGTGTGTCGGAAGCGCTCTGAGTAAGCTGTTCTTGCGAACAGTTTCGCTAGTGCCTGACAGTAACTGCTCAATTTGGTCAAACCAAATTCTAGTGTCTTTCTCATAAAAATCAGGCAGTTTTACAGTCTTACATACCTGATCAGTACATGCAGCAGGCATAGTTACAGTGGATGACTCAGGTGCCGCTTTGATTAGTTTTACAGCCATGCGCACTGCTTTTTTGTCCTCAATGTCCAGTGCGCACATCATTTCTGACTTTGTAGAGGGCATTTGAAAATCAGAATTATCCTCATTCAGCATGGCCAAAACTGATTCTAGCTCAATTTTGGTTAATGATTTGAGCGAAACCGGCCCTGGATTGCGCTCAACACCGGCAATTAAAAGTAAAATACGTAATCCGGTTTTATGTCTATTTGACAGAGTTCCCATAAACAACCCAGTCCCAAAAGGTCGGCTTTGTACTTTGCAGCGATAAAACTGGGATTGCAAATATAGTTTTTGGGAATGGGGGCGGCTGCAATCGATGCTACACGCAATAAAAGCCATAGCAAAATACGCATGTCTACTGTCAATAATAACTTTTTCCGAACCTGTTCGCTTAGCGTAACATTCCAAATTGCAACGACTTGGATGAAGCATTAGGTAGAAAATTACAAACGAAGTTCTGGCAAATACAAAATCCATGGCGGGTGCAGTTCCAAGGACCGGCTTTAAGGCCGAAAAATAGGAAACTCCAGGGTCACCAGATATAAGAACTTTATTGCAGAAAATTAACGCATGAATGTATGTTCCTTTTATTTCAGATCGTCAGATATAGTCGTAATCACCGTATCTATCTTGCAACTATCTGTATTGGTTATAGTTTTTATTCAGTCCCTTTTTGTGCAGGCTTTTACAACTTTCCGTTATTGACATTCCGCT
Organism: Trissonchulus sp. WLG1_4; assembly: GCA_030248245.1. Taxonomy (NCBI): domain Eukaryota; kingdom Metazoa; phylum Nematoda; class Enoplea; order Enoplida; family Ironidae; genus Trissonchulus; species Trissonchulus sp. WLG1_4. Next base: position 4,615 of record JASANF010014223.1, read on the forward strand.
ATCGACATAGCGTGATTGACATTCCGCCCGTTGACATGGCGAGAGCAAATCACTCAGATTAGTCAGTAACCAAAGTTCGTTAACTATTGCTTGCATATTGACTGTACATATTTCTCATTTTCAGCCTTGTGTATTGGATTATTTGTAAAATGGTTGTGATTTTTATAACTAATTCTGACCCTTTAAACCGCATTTATTCGGAGGGTAAATTTTACTTCTACGGCCAGTGGATGACATCCATCGAATTGGCTGCATGGTATCTAGCCTTAGTCAGCCATGGGAGAGACCATGAAGCCGAAAAATTAGTGAAACACACTGGGCTGCTCAAAAATGCCACCGGTATCCGCCCATGGGTGGACACTTTCAAGTTTGCCCTAAAGGTCAGGTGGCTATTCCACTTTGACGATTTTTACGACGCGGTTATCTCCCATCTGCTGCAAACCAAAAATAGTGTCTTTTTCAACTCATTCCCCAAATATGCTCGAGATTATCCGAATGAGAAAGTGGTATTTGTCCTTACCGCGGGGAACCGCGTTACTCCAGCAACCGGTGATTATTTAGGGCTTAACCTTTTCGGCGAATTGTTGACCCGCAAACACAGTGAGTGGAGGGCCGGCTTGACCTGCCCACTTGTCTTGGAACATTTTTTGCTGTCAGTGAAGCATACTGATGACAGGATTTGTCGTTCAGTGTTGCTACTGGCAGATAGTCAATGCGGGTATGTTAGAAATATCTCCAGGGGGACTGTGGTTTCTATTTGTGGCGGTAAATACCACGACCTAGCTGAGAAAATTATCGAGCAAGATATTTGTCTGGCCCAGTACCAGGTTATAATTGTATTCTGCGGAGTTAACCTGTGTCGTTTCTACGACCCAGCCGTGTGGAATGAGTCCTGGCTCCTGGGGTGCCCTAGAATGTCTCCTGGGTCCATTAGTCACCAGATGCCAAACCCGGTGGTCATCAATTTGGTAATTTGGAGCCCCAAGAGCAGATACATTCCAGAGCATAGCAGGTAGATAGCGGCGAAGGTAGCGCAGATGCCAAGAATTCGATTTTTTGACGGGGCCGAACCCAACCACAATCCGTTTGTGGCGGCCGGTCGCCAGCCCAACCTCGCCTTTCTCACTCGCGACCGATTTCATATCAACCATATGGGTTTTTGTCTCTCTGGCAAGCCTGGTGCGAGCGAATTCCCGATTTAAAGCGCGTGTCTTACGAAATGAGTCCCGTGAAATATTCTCTGCCGCGCGAAATCGCCATGAACAAGATCGTTTACGACAGAAACCCCCCGCCCAAACCGCAGCGTCGTCGGGACAAGGGACTGAAACGAGGACTGAGACACGGGCTACGGAATCGCTGGACAAACAATTTGTCTAAGCGAACTCTGACAAGGGCTACGGAATCGCTGGACAAACAATTTGTCTAAGCGTACTCTGACACGGGCTACGGAATCGCTGGGCAAATAAATTTGTCTAAGCGAATTTTGGCCCTCGGGAGTGTCGAACCGTATAGGATTCGAACCGTTGACCAAAAGACTGAACTGTCTAATTATGCAAATTAGTTGAACTGTGGCCATAGGCACAGTTCAACTAGACTTTAATTTTGTGATACGTACAGGATTGGACTCGGTTATGATTTTGTATGCGTAGCGGTAAAGGCTGATTTTTTGCACTGTCTACGTGAGTGCGTTAGTTTTATCTTGTGCGTCAGTTTTTCGTTAAGGTGGTACTAACGAATGTGCAGTGGTTATTAAATTTTTGAAAAAAATTAGTTGATTCAAACTGTATTTTTTGAAAATAACGTCTGTAAAAAATTGATTTATATACACAAAATGACAAAAGAAGTAAGCGGCATCATGTGAAAAATTCGAAAAAATAGATAATTCACTTTTAAATATTTGTGCCATTTTTCGCATTTTTTTATTCTTTAAACTCGTCAAAAAGTGGCCAGATTTGAAAGCGCTCAAAAAAGCCAAATTGGTATACTTTTAACACGTGCCATACAAATCATCTTTACAGTTGTACAATAAAACTTTGCTTAAATGTAGAAGGAAAGTAGCGCTTTCTAACGCTATAAAAACTATGATATAAAGTTAATTAATTATTGACTACTATCCTGTGGAAAAACACTGCACATTCGTTACTACCACCTTAAGTGTATGTTTTTGCTGGAGATCGGCCGCTAAGCCAAGTGTTGAAACGATAACGCTGCTTAAACTTTGTGTACAGTCATAATTTATGTATCGAAATTGAACGTTTGTGCATCTCTACTTGAGCGTTATTTTCGTTTTTAACAATCTTGGTGGGTTTGGAAAAAATGCCATTTTTTTGTTTCGAAAGTAGAACTTTAAGCAACTAATATTATATAAAAGATTTGTAAAGCTTATTTTAATTAAACAAAAAATTGTTTAACGGCGCAGAGGTCATGGCTATTATTGTGCTAAATTTTGGAGAAAAACATCATACCAGTAGTTTGTGATCGAATGTCGAAAACTTGGTCTGTATCAATACTGACAAATTTGAGTCTGATGCGTATAAAGAGCCTTTATTGTAATTTTTTTTTATTTGAATGCAATAAAATATACATCCATTGAAATCAGTATACATCTATAAAGGCCGATTCACACGCTGCGATTTTGCCGCTGCGATTTTGACGCGAAACGCAAGACGCAGGGTGTCGCACACAAAACACAGCGTCTGAACAAACGTTGCGTCTCGCAAACTATTTTTCTGGGTCTTTGACTGTTTCAAAAATAAGAGAAACAGCTTTGCTAATATTGTTAAAATCAACACAACCGCAGCATCAAAACGCACTGAAATCGCACACCGAATTGCAGTCTGGCGTTTAAGGTGGTACTAACGAATGTGCAGTTTTTTTTAATTTGTAAAAAAATTTAGTTGATTCAACCGTCATTTTTTTAAAATAAAGTCTCTTTCAAATTCATTCATACACACATAATGGCAAATTAAGTTGGCGGGATCATGTGAAAAATGTTTAGGAGCAAGCTAAGCCAACAAGCCAATCTACACAACAGGAGAATAAGAATTTAACAGTTCTGGCCACTTTTCTAAGCGCATGCACAACGCATAACACAAAAATAAACATTATTAAACTTTTGCAAATTTTCTAGACCCAAAATGAAAATTTTTTAAATTGCTCATATTTTTGCGTAGATATAGAACCCCAAAGTTCAGTGTGAATAGAAACTTTTGACTTTAAAAGCTTATATTTCATTTAATAATTGACGAATCCTAAAATCCAAATTTTGGGTCTAGATAATTTATTTTTAATTATTTATGCCATTTTTCATGTTTTTGTTGTTCAAACTCGTCATTCAGTGTTGTTTAAACTAGATTTGAAAGTGCTCAAATTGGTCAAATTGGCCTGCTTATATCAAGTGTCACATAAAATATACTTGTACTTATGCAATGAAACTTCACACAATTGCAGAAGAGAAATAGCGCTTTCGAACGATTTAAACACGTTGCTTTAAAGTTAATTATTCACTGAAGGGGGCGCTCCGGGAATCGGGGGTTACATCGAAAATTGGCAAAAAAGTTGGCAAATGTCAAACTTTACTACACATATATGTAGTATGGCACAAAAGAACACTGGAGGCGAAATTTCAAATCACGTGATCATGTCACGTGACTCCCAGAGCACCAAACGTGAGCGAATTTTCGGCAAACAATAACTCTGCTTATACTTTGCGTATAGTCACACTTTATATACCAAAATGTAGCTTATGTGCTTCTCTAGTTGAACATTATGTTGGTTTTCAACATTTATGTCGAGTTTGGATAAAAAATGTCATTATGTGTTTTCGAAGTCGAACTCTGAGCAATAAAATTCATATAAAAAAATTTCTAAGCTTTATTTAAAAAAACTAAAAAATTGTTCAACTGCGCAGAGCCTAAGACTATAATTGTGCAAAATTTTGTAGAAAAATATCTTACCAGCATTTTATAATCGAATGCCGAAAAATTGGTTTTGTATTCACACAGCCTATATTTGAGTCTGCTGCTTCTGAAAATGGTTCGTTGCGCGATTTTTTTGCACAGAACGCAATAAAATTGTTTTAATTTTTCATTACAACTAATAAAATTTACGTATCGTCTGTTTGGAAAACCTCAAAAAGCGTTGATGCACTGGCTTACTTGCTGAATTTGTGTAAGGCCGTGTTTACATTGAGCTCTTTTTCAGCTGCTCGAGCAGCTGAAAAAAGCTGCAGCAGCTGAAAAAATGCGGATAAGTATGGCGGTCACTATAGACTAGCTGCTCCGTTGTCATGACAACGCTGCAGTTCCAGCTTTTTTTCAGCTGCTCCAGCTTTTTTTCGCCGTTTTTGGCTTTTTTGCAGCTGCTCGAGGCTCGAGCAGCTGAAAAAAAGCCGGAAATGGCAAAAAAAACCTGCAGCTTTTTTTCAGCTGCTCGAGCAGCTGAAAAAAAGCTCAATGTAAACACGGCCTAAAAGTCGAATAAAATCAGTAAATTGTCCAACTTTTTCCAAATTTTTTGCCATGGAGATATGCACGTCAAAACATCAGAAATAGTATTTTGGGCAACTTTCCTTCAAGAATGATGGGTCATTTTGGCTGTTTTTAAAAAATACGGCCCAAATCCTTGATTCCCGGAGCGCCCCCTGAATACTAGCCTGTTGAAAAACACTGCACATTCGTTAGTACCACCTTAAAACGCTGCGGAAAAATCAAGACGCATTCATTCCGCATTGAAGTCGCTGCGTCTGTTCAGACAAATCTTCGGCAAAATAGCAGTAAAATCGCATCGTGTGAATCGGCCTTAACGGTTATTCATTCGATTCCGACAATTTCTAGGTCTGTGTTGGTGCATTGGCTCATCCAAAATTATACAGTTATGCCAAATTTCTGAGAAAAAATCTTTCAATTTCTGTGTGTGACTGTGCATGTTTTTGTCATTCTAAACATATCCTTAGCTAGTTTTTATTTGGAAAATAAACACAAAGTTTAATGGTTGTGTTAAAGCGAAGATACAGTAATTTAAAACCTTTTAGATGAACATGAAATCCTGCTGCTGTACATTGTACTGATGTGTGCGATTGGGATAATTCATACATGTAGTTGGGGGGGATGGGGGCGGGGGGGGAGTTTTAAGACCCGCCTTAAAAATTTGGTCTCGGGGGAGGCAGGGGGGTCCCTCCAGGGGAAAAAAAGGGAGTTTCGGCTGGAGTGAAATTTTGGCCAAAATTTGAAAAAATCCGCATTTTTTGTGAAATTTAAGCGATTTTTACCAAAATTTTCGCCAAAAATTGTCAAAATTGCGTCATTTTTAGGTGGGGGTGTTAAAAATGGAGAGGGAGTCCCACCGAGGAGGGCGGAGGGGTACCAAAAATTTTGGTGATGTTGCATAATACATGTATGCCGATTGCCGATGGTCAATCTTCGGCGGGGGGTGCGCGTGGGGGAATTATTTTTAGTCTTAATAAAAAGATAGAACCCCCATTGTCAGCCAAGCCCCCAATCTAATCTCTAGCTCCCAAAATAATGTCGATGGTACAAACTATTTTATTTTTTGAGCTATATCAGAAAAATCATATATTTCAGAATGTGTACTGACAAAGTGTCTGCTAGTTTGGAAAGCCACGCGTGTGTGTTGAATAAAATTTTGTATAAATTTTGTACCTTTTTGTATAAATTTTGTATAAATTTTGTACTCAGAGTGCAAGTTTGTATAAATTTTGTACAAATTTTGTGCAAATTTTGTACTTCCTGTTCAAACATTTTTGTATGATTTTTGTACATTTTTTGTATAATTTTGTACTTTTTCAAAAAAATTTTTTTGACCTTTTTCACTGATACTACAGGCATCAGGCTGCTTAAGGTGGTAGTTACGTTTTCGAAGTTTTTGCAATAATTCAAAAGTTACTTGATCGAACATAATCAAACTTGGCACGAACATTGCAAATGCAAATAATATTTCAGCGAATTTTGACATTGATTCAAACTTTTACGGCTAATTTATAGCTCAAAAACTGGATTTTTTGTGTATTTTTTGAGGACTTACAAAATTGTATGCAAATTTTTGTGGCTCTTACACTACTCAAAAACAACATTCAAAAAAGGTCTAACCCATTTTATTTTAAAAATATTTTTAGTTAAAATAGGACATATTTCTGTTAGTCGTGCTAGGCGATCTGAAACTTTAAAGTTTTTTTACCTCAATTCTGACTTCTCATGCCAATACCACAAATCACTTGGCACCATAATTTACATACATAATATAGTCCCTTATGCATTTATTATACCCGCAAATTTTGGTTAGTATATGGCACAGCAGCCAAGAGTATTGGCAGTGTTAATAAACCCCGTCAAAAATTGCAAATTCTTCAGTCTCCTGAAACGTCATTTTTTAATCTTTTGTCCGCCATTTTTTCAACGGGTAGGGGCAAACTGTGCGTAATGTAATATTAGCTGGCCCCAATGAGGCCCTATTTAACTAAATTAAAAAATTTAAAATAATCCGTCATTTCTGAGCACAATCAGTGATTTCAGTTGAAGTAACAAATACCCTGTCTGTTCAGTTCATAAGAATGCAAAGAAAGCATACTTGACAGTAGCCAAATAAATTTGCCCTATACCTTTTTCGAATTGAGCGAAAAGATTGCTTATTTTTTTAGTTACAGCCTACCAAAGTCATAAAAACTGCCGTTTCTTGACTTTTTAGCAAAATTTGAGGCGAACTTTTGCTCATTGTAAAAATTTGCTAAATTATTACGTTTAGTTAAGCATACCAGCACTTTCACAACACATCAACGTGCCTTTGGTTGGTATAAATTGCGTGACTGTATGAGGAATATTTTTACCACAGTGACGAAAAAAAAGAAAAAAAAAAAAGAAAAGTAAAAAAAAAAAACACCCCCCCCCCCCCCCCCCCGTATAGTACCCTGGGGTGGAGTGGGACAATTTTTGCAAACGTTGGATTTTTTTAGCGAGCTTATGCGATCTCGCCCAAATTTTTTGTTGATCGTGAGCCGGTGGGACATACCTCACTGCACCTCCTGGGAATCCTGGCTAACGTTGGTTTTCGTTCGTGAATTTAATTTTATCCGTTGTCCCACTTCACCCCGGCTATGGGGTGGAGTGGGACATCACGGGGTGAAGTGGGACATTACACTTATTAATACATAGCGCAACGTTTTCTGCGTTTTTTTGGCTCGCCTGTGTAGCCCTACTTATTACCTTGTTAGTCATATATAACGGTATTTTCATTGCTTTACGCAACAGTCACAAAGATTTGTAAAATAATATCAGCCAAAACCTGTTTTGCAAACCTTTGATTTCACTGAATGCGAGCACAATAGCGAAAATTTTTGCCTCCTTGCACTTCAGGAATGTTATGAAAGTATATTCACAGCACAAATGTAGGTAAGGAGGGAGATTTTCGCCCAAATTTGGGCTTTAGAGGTGGGGAATGTTTACAGGCGGGTCAGGCGGAGCCGGTTTTGACCGGTAAAAATTTGCATAAACGGGTTCTTCTTTACTCCCTCGCGGATTTTGCCTGTATTCAGTCTAAAAAATATCGAAGCTTCTATTTTTCGCCTAGAACAAGGTGAAATTTGACAGTTTTGTGAGAGGGTGTCAAAATTACAAAACGCTCAGGCAAGACGGTCTCAACCAGGGCGGAACGGTACCAAACATTTCGGTTATTAATTGTCTGATTAGGGTCCAATGCATTAAAAGATTGCTAGAATAGCTCAACCAGCCGCACAGATATATAAAATCGGCCCCTTGTGTCTTGTGAGAGGATCAGGACTACGAGTTCTTAAGGGCTAAGCGCCTGTTTCAACACTAGAGGTGAATTTAGCGTCCTGCCAACGACAGATGCTAGTTGATGCATTTTTGTTAAGTTTTGTGCTTTTGTATATACCCTCCAATACGACAATAGCAATGGAGATTTTTCGTTAAACTGCCCAAATTTACTAGTTGAAAACCACTTTTATTTTTCAAGTTCAGAGTTTTTGCCGCAGGGTCGGTTGAAAAATTGCTAGACTTGCTGTCTAAGCGCTGCGCTTCTCTACTCAGTTACTCAATTATTTCATTATGAGAAATGATTCTGACACACACACAGCAAGTTCAACCGTGATTAAGGACTAAACTTGGCCAAAGCACCATGTCTTGGCTTAATTTTTTTTGGCCTCTAGACTGTAGATTCTGACACGCCGTACTGTGCGGGGGCTTCATGCAGCGCAAGCCTTCATTTTTAAACGGTTTTTACAGACTCTGTGAGTTTACAAGCAATTTAAAAGCTGTCCCACTTCACCCCAAAAACAGCCCAACAACCTGGGACAGCCGGGGTGAAAAGGGACAGACCCTACCTCATCCAAGTGAGGTCACAGGTCACTGAAAGTTATGTAGTTTTTTGCCGGTGCTTACTGTGCATGTTTCTATAGTAGACTTATCCTTCGATTCATTTTGCATGAAAAACAAATCAAACGTTTGCAAGATGTGAAAAAGGTTTGCAAGACGCAAAAACTTGATAACACGAACGGGGTATATTCAACAACATACTGGCGCAATCCTTATTTGCATAATATCATGATAATACATTGTTTATATAGCATATATGGTGTAGTTGTTACGCTCAAAGTTGCATGTGTCGGCATTGTTTCTGAAACTTTTTAGGTGGGGGTGTCCCTCTTCACCCCACAAAACACTGTCCCACTCTACCCCGGGGTACTATACGTCTCTAGTGCAGGGGCGTTGCGGCCCATTTACGAAAAAATAGGAAATAAAATAGAATTTCCCAGAGAAAAATAGGAAAAAAGGAATTTCTAAGCAAAAAATAGGGAAAAATAGGAATTTTTTGTGGACTTTAATCGAAATATTGTATATAAGTGTATATATCAGAAAACTGCTGTTTTTTTCGTCAAAACACAGGATACCCATAGCGTCACTCAGTGTGGCAAAGAATTTCGGGGTGGGGGGAATGACTTTTCAATTTTTTTGAAATGTGTTGAAATGCACTTCGCAAAAACGCACATATTAGCAGTGGCGTACCCAGAAAAAATTTAAGGGGAGAGGGAGAATGACTTTTTTGTATGATTTGATTTGATCTGATTTTTTGTAATGGGTTAGAATGCACTTTTTGGCAACTTGAACACTTATAAAATGCCTTACAAACGCAAGATCACTAAACCACAAAGTTGCAGAGGTGTGGGGGCGGGTCAGACTGAAGCGGGGGGGGAAATTATTTTCGATTCTAATTCGCTTTCTACCCCATCTTTTAATAAAAATATGAAACCCCCATCGTCAGCCATGCCCCCAATCTGATCTCTAGCCCCCAAAATAGCTGTCGCCCCTTTTAATAAAAATCTGAAGTGAAATTATTGGTGTTAAAACCCTTAGGGGTCGAATAAGTCGGAAAAACGGCATTTTTTCGACTAATGATCCGGAGTCCCCCTATATCCCCAAACCTAGGGGGGGGGGTCAAAATTGAACGCTCTTTCGAATAGGTTAGGTTAGAAGTTTGTAGGAAGTAAGCTTTAGCTGGAAATCAAACTTTGTCCAAAAATTAAACTTTACATGAAATTTTTTGCGCAAAGTTGGATTAGGGGAATCCACACCAACGAAACAATTTTTCAAAAAAAAAAGGAAAAAAAGGCAAAAGAAAAGGAGAAAATTAGTCAAAAATACTGAATCAAATGAAAACCTGCTGTTACCATTGAAAGAGCAACTTCTAAGCTACTAAATGCTGAAAAAATTTTGTAAATCGGTTCAGGCTTTGAAAAGTTACAGAACTTTTCCTGAAGCCACCAGGACCAGGCTGACCGAAGCGTTACAGCACAAGTACGGCTCCGTATAAGTTCCGGGCTATAGCTGCTAAATTTTTTAAAATATGAAGCTATTTGGGGTTTTTTAGTGCGGTAAAAATGTTTCTGATGCTTCTTAGATGGTTTTTCCTTCAATTTAGGCCTCAGGCTTAGGCTTAGGCTTAGTGCTTAGGCTTAGGCTTAGTGCTTAGGTTTAGGCTTAGGTTAGGCTTAGGCTTAGTGCTTAGGCTGAGGCTTAGTGCTTAGGCTCAGGCTTAGTAGGTGGGTCAGCAAAGGTTAGTCTTAGTTGCTTGCATCAAATAAAAGGACCCTTGCTATTGTGGAATTATAAATAAAGCTGCACTTTTAAACCAAATTTGCCTGTCAGTGCCAGCTTGGCGCTGAGCATCAGTGACGTTTTCAGATCGTATTTATGGCATTCGATTTCATTAGATATCGCTACTTATGACTAATGATGCATATTTTTTTAGAAAAATGTAATAAATTTAATGTCTACGCAAAAAGAAACTAAAACTTTTGATATATATGTAAGCTCAATTTAACTATGCATATTTCGCCTCTTTTTTTAGTTGGCAAAATTAAGATTTTTAGTATAAATGAGCTAAGTATGTTGAAAACAAAGCTGTATAAAGTATTTTATTATGTGTTAATTTATGACGATCAAACTTAAGGCTGATATTACGACTGTACTGGTCATAATTTTCGATGATTAGCGCCAGTGTGTCGAAAAAACATGATTTTCGACAAAAATTGATTTTTTCGAAAAGGTATTAAATCAACGTTTTTTCGCTTGGAAAGTGCTAAAAATGAACTCAGCGCATGCGAAAACCTATAAAAACGTGTTTTCACGGTGAAAAAATATCAGTTTGAATTTCCCCCCCCCCCCCGCCTCAGTTGCACCGTGGGGGCGGCCGCCCCCAGGAAAAAATGGTGACTTTTCAGATTTTCTGACCAAATTTGGTCAACTGAAGACGTATCATAAATTTTATCCGACAGAAAATTAAAACAAAAGATGGTAAAGACTAAAGTCACACCAGACAGTGTATTACACAAGCAAATGTAGCATAATTACTGGGTTTTTTACGCAAAAACGTTCGCAATTGCGAAAAAAATTAATGATTGCGAAAAATTTTCAAACCTTTTCGCAAAATTGCTAAAAAATGTTGACGCAGTGGAGGTGAGCTCGTAAGGTCTATGCGCTGATTTTTACTAGATATTAGGATTGTGGCTGTTACAGAGAGAAATGTCTCTCTGTACCAACCAACGCCAATGCAGGCTGCAGCGGTCAAGATTCGGCGGGGGGGGGGGAAATATTTTTGCCCATAAATCGCTTCGTACCCCATCTTTTAATAAAAATATATTTTTTGTTTGTAGCTGTTTTCAGTGTACGCCAACAAGTTAAAGAGGTGTGAACTTGATGGTGCAAGAGCAAGTGTTATTCACATACTTAGTGTTTATTTAAGCGCTTAGCAAACACTAACGCTTGACTTAGCGTTTCAATTTTGTATTCACATACTTAAAATTTAGTGTTTAACACTAATTTTTAAGCGTTTATTTTGTGAATAACAGTTTAGTACAAATTAAGCGCTAACACTTAGCAAACGCTTAGCGTTAGTATGTGAATAACTCTTAGTATGTGAATACGGGCCTTAGTATGTGAATACGGGCCACTGATTTTATTCGACTTTTACACAAATTCAGCAAGTAAGCCAGTGCATCAACGCTTTTTGAGGTTTTGCAAGCAGACGATACGTAAATTTTATTAATTAAATTAAAACTGAAAAATTAAAACAATTTTATTGTGTTTTGTGCAAACAAATTGCACAAGAAACCATTTTTAGAAGCAGTAGACTCAAATATAGGATGTGTGAATACAAAACCAATTTTTCGGCATTCGATTATAAAATGCTAGTAAGATATTTTTCTACAAAATTTTGCACAATTATAGCATTAGGCTCTGCGCAGTTGAACATTTTTTAGTTTTTTAAAATAAAGCCTAGAAATTTTTTTATATGAATTTTATTGCTCAGAGTTCGACTTCGAAAACACATAATGACATTTTTTATCCAAACCTGATATAAATGTTAAAAACCAAAATAATGTTCAACTAGAAAAGCACATAAGCTACATTTTGGTATATAAAGTGTGACTATGCGCAAAGTATAAGCTGTGGTATCGTTTGCCGAAAATTCACTCACGTTTGGTGCTCTGGGAGTCGCGTGAAATTGAAAATTTTGAAATTTTGCCTCTAGTGTTCTTTTGTGCCATAGTACATATATGTCTAGTAAAGGTTGACAGTTGCCAATTTTTTTGCCAATTTTCGATGTAACCCCCGATTCCCGGAGCGCCCCCTTGAGTAATAGGCATGTTAACAATAGGAATACAGTATAATATAAGGTAATACATATAGAATACAATAATAAGCAAACGAATTAGTAATTAGGGGGTAGTGTCGCGAAAGCAGTCGATTTTGCGCGACTATAAAACTTTTTCAGTGAAAGATAGGTCATTGTTCTTTATATATTCTAAAAATATTTCTTAAGGCAAATATTTTTGCCAAGTTTCAGAAAAATTGATGCAGCATACAGTTAGCAGTGAAGTCGCAAAGTCGCAAAAATGACGTTTTGAAAACCTATTCACATTCGATAATTTCGTCACAATTAAAAAAATTTTTGCTTAGATACTTTACAGAAAGTAAAAGCACATATGCTCTAGTTTATGCACACAAAATTTAGTGCAAATTGCTTGAGTCGTTGTGGAGTAATGCCTGTTTGAACTGTGAAACTGTGCGTAACCTGTAAGGTACTGACAGCAATAATGATAAATTGTAAAAAAATTAGACACTTATTTTGAAATCAAAAGAAAAACGAAGCTTCATTTTTTATTTTTCTTATTTGTGGCAAAAAATGGTGCGTCAAAACATTACATGTACTTCACAAGCTGGCCAATCTGATATCTGGCTTGATTTTTTGAACTTTTATGTCTCTATTGTGTGATGTCTGGTAGTGTTTGTGACCGGCCGCGAAAGCCGGCGGCCGGCTCCGGCCGGCCGCCGGCCGGCCGGCCGGCGGCCGGGCCGGCGGAGAAGTTCGGCCGGCCGGCCGGCCGCCGGCCGGCGGGCCGGCTGTGAACGGCCGGCCGGCCGGTAAAAGCCGGCCGGTAATAACTGGCCGGCCGGCCGGACGCAGCGGCTGAATTTTTGGATAAAACCAATTGATCCAAGTCCAGAGTATCATTTTGGCATAAACTTCAACTGCCGGATTGTTTTGCCGGCCTAATTTTGTCAGTCGGTTGAATCTGGTTGGCCGGCCGGCCGGCCGATTTTGACCGGCCGGCCGGCCGGCCGGCTTTTACCGGCCGGCCGGCCGGCCGGCGCCGGCTTTTTTCGGCCGGCCGGCCGGCCGGCCGGCCGGAGCCGGCCGGCGACCAGCAGGCCGGCCGGCGGCCGGCCGGGCGGCCCAAAATTCCGGCCGGTCACAAACACTAATGTCTGGCTCACAAATGGTGATTGGTTAAAAATATTGGTAAATATTGGTAGTCTAGCGTCTGGCAGTATTTATTTGACACCATGTGGCATTTCAGTAGTTTCTCAGTGACCGTACAATTTCAAATCAAAAAGTTCTCATTTTGCAGCCTATGAGCAAAACTGCTTTGGCGACACTACCACCTTAAGCAAATGCCAGTGTATATAGGCGTAATATAAGGCATAGCAAATTGAACGATGCACAGTTAATAACAAAGTTAGTACATATGTCGGGGCGCCCTTGGTACGAATAAACTGTCTGTAAGGGAAGAGTTAAATGTATATTTCGTATCAGAAGACTCGTGGTTATCTCCAAGCGCGCCCTGACATTATTTATTGGTCAGATTCTTGGGATGTTTGCTGCAACTTCTTTGCTCTGAATGTTCAAAAGCTGTTTCGGCGCTTCAGCTCCGAAAATATGCGCTGCCGTTTTGCCTGTGCAGCATCCCGAAAGAGCAGCATATCCAGTCGGAAGACGCCGACCAGCAAGCATTCTTCCGGTTCCTGCAGTGGCTGCGGCGAGGTGTGCAAAGCGGCTCATCTGTTTCACGGGTTTGAATCCCACCCACTACTGTTGTTTCAATTATTTCATTTAATCATTGAAACCCACTTTCAATTTCAATTTCAATATCAATTATTAATTGATATTGAAATTGAAAATAATTAGCCTAAAAATTGATAATGGTATTGAAATTGAAAATAATTTGGTCAAAAATTGATAATGGTATTGAAATTGAAAATATTTTAATTGAAATTGAAATTGAAACTATACTTTCAATTTCAATATCAATTATGCTGGGCTGGTTGACTTCACAGCATGTCTGTTGCTGGAAAGAAGTGTGTCTGTATGCCTGTTTGTGCATGTAGCATGTGTTGGTGAACAGCCATGATTGAAACGTAATTGATATTGAAATTGTCTAATTTCAATTATTATTTTCAATTGAGCGTAGGTCTCTTTATCATCAGCTTGAACCTTTGTTATTGTAAACACATTACGATTTCTTTCAGTACCTTTGTTAATAAACTGTCAATAGACTGGACTCAGTTTGGTCCGAAGTAGAGTTCTGCACTAGCAAATTTTCCTGGCCGGGCCCGGGCCGGACCGACTAGCGCGCTTCCTTAATTATTGATAATTCAATTTCAATTTTGAAAATATTTTCAATTTCAATTATTTTTTAATTTTTTTTAGCGTAACTGCTGAGGCTATTTTAATAAGTAATATTATTATAGCTGTTTGTAACTGTTCATCTATAAACACAAAAATGCGCGAAATTACACGCACCGCGCACGCACTTACGGTATTTAACCAGACGGACTCCAACACGTAGTTTTTTATCAATCCTAGAGTTACGAGCGTCGAAGAGAGATCGTAAAACCGTCATTCACGTTGCAGAACATTTGATTAAACTCACTATTACGAAACCCAACGAAAGTGAATGATGTAAAGATTTGAATCCACTTTTTAATAAGTTACGGATCACAACAAAAGACACCACGAATTGCGACGACAAAAAAGGAATAAGGACTACCTAGTACCTATGCACTCAGTAAAAGTGTATATAAGTTAAAAAAATTTTCAATAGCCGATCAGCCATGTGACACCACTCAACCTAACTTACTGCAAACATGTTATACTTCTAATCTCGGTGAATAGCATAATTTTTGGCAATCTGGTGTCAATACTTTTTGTAAAAGTTGTGTTGGAACGTTTAAGCTACTAAGCCATTGTACTGTTATAATCTGCTATGCACTATGCAGTCCCTGTGTTATCTGCTATGCACTTAGTCACAGAAATACAGATCAGCGTAATTGCTATGTTTTACTAAGGGCCTTTTCCTTTACCGGATTAAAGGTTAATTTTAATCGGACTAAACGGTTTAAAATTCAGCTTAAAAATGCCATTCCAAAACGTCCGGATTAAACGGACTTAACTTTTAGCGCGCTGCTTTTTAATTGGATTAAACGGACTTAACTATACACGCTAAGGTAAAGTGTACATGTTAAATCCTTTTAGTCCAGTGGTAGTTTTGGAAAGGGGTCAGAATAAAATTAAGCCGCTGACTTATTTTAACTCGTTTAGTCCGCCTAACCCGATTTGCAATTCCTAAACCTCGGACTAAAATAAGTCCAGTCCGTTTAATCCGGTAAAGGAATAGGCCCTAGGTTTTTTAGGCTAAATATCATACAAGATAATACACCTCCTAGCTCTATAGACTCCGCTTACAACCCGTTTGTTACATTTTTGTTATGTGAATCTCCGGTTTGGAAGATTGCTCCTTTCAGGGGCTGCTTGTTTTATTTTAACCTGATATCTATTCTTAAAATTCGGACTAGAGTTCTGCCCGGGCCTGTATGTAGCGGGCCGCGGGCCGCGGGCCGGCCCGGAGCAGGCCCGGGGCCCGCGGGCCGGCCCGGAGCAGGCCCGGAGCCCGCGGGCTGGCCCGGCACAGACTTCATCAAGTGAGAAAATATCTTGGGGGGGCCCGCTACGGCTATAAAAATATAAGGGGCCCGCGATAAATATATACGGGGCCCGCTACGGCCCGGCGGGCCGTGCACGGCCCGGGGCCCGGAATTTTACGGGCCGGGCCCCGGGCCGGGCCCATTTTAAAAAATCTCTGCGGGCCGGCCCGCGGCCCGCTACAGGAAAGTTTTTCAGAATGAAAAGAGCTTTCACTTAATGTGCATATTGCGATAAAAAATTTTTTTAACATTTTTTGGACGATTTTATAGTCGTAGCATAAAATTTTTTGTTTTAATATAAAATGCTTACTCATATCACTGAAATACGCGGTTTCTTAGCTTTAAAATGATGTATTAAACATAAAAATACATTAAACCTTCGCTGAGTTATTTAGCCGTGAAAATAGCAAATAAAAAAATGAAAAACCTAAAAATCTGATAAATCTTCAAAGATGTCAAATTTTTAGATTTAATTTCATAAAAAAATTGAGTTTGGTTTTTGCTAACTTTTTCAACGGAAATATGCAGTCCTAGGAAAGGTCTAATTTTCGAAAAAGTGAAACGTGTGGGCAAACGTTACATTTTTGCGTAGCGAAATTGACTACTTTTTTTGGACCTGGGTCTCAGCTGCCGATTGCGATTGAGTTAAAATTTTGCACAATGACAGAAAGAATATAAATGCAGACGTGAAAGCTTTTCAATTTTCAAATTTTGGCTCACAGCACTTTTTTTAGTCGCTCAAACACAACTGATTTTTGAAAAATCTATTTTTTGCAAAATCAAAACAGAAAATCAAAAATCAAAAATCAATCACGTCTAGATTTTTGAAAGATCTTTTTATGGATACCAAGATTATCAAAATCGGCTGAAGTTTCGCTGAGTTAGGTCAAAAACAAAATTAGTGTAAATAGGAAATTCGACATGGTCATGAAATTTGACACATTGGCATTAAAGTGCTGAACTGTATTGTAAATAGGTTTTTTTGAAGTTTCTTTGATGTACAATTAAAGTGGTATTGCTACTTATTGCAAGAGCTTAGCGCCGAGTTTTGTTGCTGAGCGCTACCTTAAGGGGGCGCTCTGAGTAACTTCCAATAATTCAAATTGCTATATTTTTTTGTTTCTTGCTGATACGAACTTTTTTGCTTAAGTTTAATCAAGATGAACACCAGGCAAGCATTTTTGCAAAGTTTTATGAGTCTCGGAACATTTTAGCAAATTTTATGACTGCATCAAAATTGAAATTTTGAAAAATTTGACTAATTTTTGAAATGACGTAGCTCCATGGTGCCTCAACCAAATTTAACAATCTATAGCTTAAATTAAAGACAATTATCTTGCCGAGGTGCCATTTTTGTCGAATTTTCGTTACCGGCGACAAATTTTTAGTTATTTTAAGTTCTATCAAAAGTGACGTTTTAAAAAGCCTATCATATTGAGCCAAATCATAGTAATTACAATTCAAGAAGTTCGGCACCTCCATAAACGTCTGCTTTAACAGTCTGCAAAGTTTCAAGCGGATCGGTTTTCGCAGCTGATAGTAATCTTAAAAAAATGTACGCTATAGCCCATTTTCAAAAACCTGAAGTTTGCCTACACATACGTATTTTCCAAAAAATAGAGCTGATTTTTCTGTACTAAAATCCGTTGAGAAAAGTTTCAGAAGCCAAAAAGTAGCTAACGAAAAATTAGTTTGAAAAATAGTGCATTTTTGTCAATATTGGTCAACGTATTTTGGAAATTTTTTTAGAAAGGTTTGCCTACATAAACGACTTTTTGAAAAGTTGCAACTAGCAATTAGCTACAAAAAACTGCTTCAAAAAGTACAAAAAGCCATATAGAATTTTTTGGTATATCGATTTGAAGATTTTTTCCCATTGAAAAATAGGTTAAAATTTCAAGTTGAACCAAATTGGACGTTATATACATCAAATGAAAGCTAATTTAATTTGCAACAACTTTTCTTCTTGAGTTTATTAACAAAAACTTACGTGAAAAAGTTTATCGCCCAAAGTCGGTTATTCAGAGCGCCACCTTAAGGTGGCGCTTCTGAAATATGACTTTTCATAAAACGGCGGTTTGGGGCCAATTTTAGATGCACAATGGCAAGCTGGTGTAAAAGTATACTCAAAAACAAAATAAGAAGTTGATTGATACAAATTAGCATTCACTGTAGACAAAACATGAGTGGAACTTCGGCTTACGATTTCTCTTCACAAGTCAATAGCTGTTGCACAATTAGTAGCTCATTTTGCTCGCCATAACGCGATTCGAGCGGTCGCTAAATGTCATTTTTGATGAATATGCTTGATATATTGAAAAACACTAAAATCACGATTTTCAAAAAACCTAAATTTAACTAAATTTTTTACATACTATTGATTTGCTCAAAATCAAGTTTTTCGACGGCTCGAAAACAACGAGTTGCATATATGTGCCAAATTTTAACTTTTCCCGTTCAGCCAATTTTTAAAATCGCAAATTTAAAACCGAAAATTTGC
>JASANF010014224.1:0-18490 GCA_030248245.1 Trissonchulus sp. WLG1_4
CTGACGATAGAAGCTCTTCCTACAAGTACTGCAACTTTTTCGCAACCAAAAACCCAAATAACGGAAGCCTTTTTGCTTTTTTACAACACCAAAATGCTTTATATCATAATATCATATATTATATTATATGTATGTATGTATTATTATTAGGGATGTCGCGGATGTAACTTTTTTGACATCCGCGGATGCGGATGCGGATGTTGACTTCTGACATCCGCGCGGATGATGCGGATGCGGATGCGGATCTTTTTAGAATACGTTCTAAACAGGTTATGAGCCGAATTTTTGAAAAATTTTTCACCAAAAAATACATAATATACTAAAAATAGCAAGTATGAATGCAAGTACTAAGGAATGAGACTTACATAAAACAGTCTGTATTGAAGTTGTGCATTCATTATACATATTTTCTAAGCCATGCACCGTCATCAACAGTTTGTTTAAAATGCTATTGGTTAACTTTATGCCAACTCAAAGGCTATCGGCGTGACCCTCTGGCAACTTGATGCTTTTGGTTTTGGTTGGTGTATAATCACTATACGTACTCTGTCTATTCTTTCTAGTCTATTGATAATATTGTTTTGACAATTATTGCTTTACAAGTTTGTAGATCAGTCTCTCTCAAACATGCGAAACTTAGTTCGAATATGCCCGCAATATCAAATATTCGTGAAGCCTACTTTAGAACAGAGCGATTTGCAACCAACAATGAGGTGAAAAAGCCTAGAATAAAGTTTCATCCATCGTTTTAAGAGCAAAATATTGGTATATACATGCACAAAAATCAAAATTGTCGTCTGATTTTCTACATTTTTAGTAAATTTTGCCGAATCTGCAACATCCGCACATCCGCATTAAATTTTTGCGGATGCGGATGCGGATGTCAAAAAGTTGCGGATCATCCGCGGATGCGGATGCGGATGCGGATATCCGCGACATCCCTAATTATTATAGACCGTAAGCACTCAAACAATTTCAATCAGCCAACGTACACAAAACCGACAACTGCTCCAAAAAAATTATATATATATACAAAACCAACAATTTCTGACCCGAATCATAAGCCAATTTGTCAATCACTTCTTCCGTCAAACTTTTGGGCCCCTTTGCGCTGCCCTCGCTTGGTGTTCGTTTGTTTTTCGAATTATCTCCAGGCTTGGTTTGTCCGAAATTAGCCGCAGTAGCCGACAGACTGCTGGTCAGAACGTCCGACTCTCCTTCGTCCGAATCCAAATCGCGATTATTTCCGTCTGGTTTTTCGGAAACATTGGAAAGTTGGCCAATTGATTCGGATCGAATCTTTGATCGAAACGAGGGCAGCTGATTGGGCAGTCGATCGAACAGGGAATTTCTGACTGTTTTAAATTGGTCCAAAAGATTGGTCTGATTACTGAAATAAAAAATCATTAAAAGTTACTCTATAAGCCAAAATTGCAAAAAGTATCATAATTTTGCAAAAATTTTCGTATTTTCACGCTAAAATTTAAATTTTCGTTTTTGTGATTTCAAGAGGTCCCCCAAAAGTCGAAAAAACCCAATAACCCAAACATTTCGTAGAATCCGGGACAAGCCCCATCCCCCCCGAGACTGAGACCTTGTGTACATGCATGTTATCACCCTATATTCTACACACTTCATCGTAGATTGCTAATTATAAACTATTGTTCAAGTATCAAATTCATTTATTCTGTAATATTGAACTCTACTACTCAACTCACACAATATTCTCAGAACTGTCAGGCCGCATCTTTGACGCAGCATATCCCTTTTTCAGCAGTCTGGGGTCAGGCTTAGCAGCCAGGCGCACCAGGCGTCTGTTTTGGCACAGGACTAGTATCTCGTGGCTTTGGGGACTGACTGCGACGGAGAGGACGCGACTTTTCAGGCACGCTCGCACAATGATTTGCTGGTTCTCATAGTCCAGCAAAAAAACTTGATTCTGACCTGAAAATAAAAAATTTACAACCTGTGTTTGATACTTCATGAGTTTACACACAAACCGGCTAACAAATCCTTAAATCCTTCATTTCAAACCCGTTCTTTCTTGCAGAATTAAAACAGATTTTTTTCAACCTAAACACGAACAATGATTGAATTTGGAAGAAACTCGGATGCTAGAACAACTAAAGCAGACTAGTGCACACAGTAAGGTTTTACAGCAAAATGTGGGGCAAATGCTAACGAATTTAAAATTTAGCGAAACCCAAATTATGCTCAAATTCTGCTCATCGCTTGACGTTCGCAATAATATTGCAGCTATTCATAATCTTTGGACATTCTAAAATACATTTCAAAATACTTTTGCTCCAGGGGACTGCTAAGCGCAGCCCCAGAGCCCTAATACCAAGAGTACATAATAGTCTCATTCTTAGAGAAGAGTAAAACAGTCCGGCGGCCATAGCAGCCATTCCCTACGAAAGCGAACATGCTATACCATTTAAACTATAAAACCTCTGACTGTAAGCAGTCTTTCTATTAAGCATAGCAAAGCCACTTAGCCAACCAACCAAAAGTGACCAGCATCCCGTCAACAGCGGGCAGAATCTGTTGAAACATCTGCACCGCAGAACAATCCGTTTCCGAATGTGGTTCGGTGGCGGGCGAAAGAACGGGGGCAATGTCCAGTAGACTTTTGAACACCAAAGTCTCTACCACTTCGCCTAGAGCGTTGGCTTTCCACAATCTACAGCCTGGTCTGCTGGTGTAGAGGACGGGCTGGGAGGGTGGGGCGGTGCAAAGGAAAGCGACGCCATACGGACCGAGGCTGAAAAAAAACTACTAAAGTAAAAGTACTTAAACAAAAGGTGAAAGTACTTAAACAAATAAAACTACTTAAGGCCTATTCACACGACGGCGTATGAGCGGGCGCATTGCATGGCGTATGCCATGGCGCATGAGCGGGCGCACACGCACACTTGCCTACTGCATTGTGTGAAATAATGCAGCAGGCTGTGTGAAATAATGCAGCAGGCTGTGTGAAAAAAGAATGCACCCGCTCACACAAAGCACACAAGCACAATGCACACAATGCAGTAGGCAAGTGTGCGTGTGCGCCCGCTCCTGCGCCCTCTCATGCGCCTTCTCATGCGCCATGGCGTACGCCATGCAGCAAAATGAACCCTGTGTGAATAGGCCTTTAGAAACTATTTCGTCGGAAATATAGATCAGATTTATGCCAAACGTGCGAACGAAAGTGACACGCTTGGTTACTACTCGTCCTTAAGGACACAGCAACAGGGACAAACATAATTACGCTTTGGTCAGCTGTGTCTGCTAAAATAACACACCTACTTTGGCTTCATAATCACTGCCTCTGCGACCTGCGTACATGATCTGAATATGTAACTATAGTTCCACATAAAATTGCAATTCTACATGAGTGTTCTTCGAAATAAATATGTTATTATTATAGTTTCACATAATATTATAACTCTAAACGAGTGTTCTTCAAAGCCAGTATAAACGGATTAGGTTAATATTCAATTAATAACCAACACTCATAAAATATCTATTAACACAACACACTAATCCACCATTTTGTTATATTAACCAAACAAGTTCAATCCAATTCGTCAAATCCACAACAAGCAACCCACTATTTGCGTTCAGTGGTGCCAATGGTGGCGGGATCAATCTGATCGCTGTCTAGGCGACAAATCACAGCCCGCTGTTCAGAGCTGACCGCGACCAAATTGTGAAACAGGGAAACCTGGACGATCGGGTGGTCCAGGCAGCAGACAAAGGCCGAATGGTGACACTGCTGAAAAAATGAAGAGACACCAAAAAATAACTCAAAACAACTGTTGTTTGCTTGGGTTCTTTGCTAGTGGTTCAAGCCAAGCCCATACGTGTATGAGGGGGGATCGGGGGGCACTCCTCCCCCCACAAACCTAGAGGCCGGGGGGACGGTTCGAAAAATTTCGGAAAAATTGTGTAAATAATGGCATGTTTTTCGAAAATTTGGGGAAATTTAGGATATTTTTGGTCAATCAGGGGGAAGAGTCCCCAAAATTTAGCAGGGCAGGCCCACCCAAAGATTTGACTCCGGTTCATGTATAGCCAAGCCCAAGTCATACTAATTGTCCACAATTATGTCCGTTTGTCCGTACGCAAAAAAAATGATTCCATTCTTGCAGAAAAATGAACAGGCAATTTTTTTGTCGTGCAAACTGGACTAGACAAAATAATACACTGTGCAAAAAACATAGTCGCATTTTTTCAACTGATTTATGCCTTGTGGACACTTCCTTGCCAAATTATTGTTTGAAGAAACTGTAACGGGAGATAACGACTTCAACCGCCACTGCTGGGGTAACTGCACCCTAAGAAGGCTGCCCGGTTTCTTAACCTGGCAACGGACGAAACCCCGAGGAACCATTTTGACGGTTACAAAATAACAAAAACAACTGGTTGTAACTGAAAAAGATTAACGCCGATGACAGACTTACTACCTCCGATAAATTCTCGACAACTTTACTGTCACGAGAGAAAAGTTTATAGATCAAATACGGAGAAAAAATGGTCAAAAGTAGGTGAAGAGATAATTAAAAAAACTTCCAATGCAATCAGATCGAGCCAGCAACAAAAAATCCAACGCTTTCAACTTAATCAACTGTATTCTAAACTTCACTCTAAATCCCCACCCCCTTCCATAAATTGAAATAAAAATCAAACTCACACCAAAGAAATCCAAAAAAGTTATGGCAACAAGGCCATCCGAGCCTCCGGAAATCACTTTGGTGCCGTCCTGAGACCAGTCCAGACAGGTCACTCGGCTGTTGTGATGAACCTCGGCCAAATAGCTCTCAAGCTGAAACACAAATAGCACCACAAACGAGCAAGCAATTTCTGTAACCATTGACGCACATAATAATATGAAGACACTACTATATTAATATGTTTGCTTGTGCGTATTTTTCTGCGTTCAATAAAGATAATCTGTCTATAATAAATTGTCGTATGCTGCAATCGAAGTTAAGGGCCGTACTAATTGTAGCCGATCTGAAGCGAACCTGAGTAATCTATTACACCAGAAGTTAAGTAGGGCTAGTCATTAATTACTTTAAAAGACCAACCGGTTACGTCCCAATATTTGAATAAATATATTAAACAATCGTATATAGCTTCCGTTACATTTCAATAGTTTTTGTTGCTAATGATAGCTACAAATAAAAACGAATTTTTTATTATCTACTTGTTGGCTCAAAATATTTTCTCAACGGGCATTAGTACGATACAATTAAATCTTTTTTTTGGAACACGCGTATGTAAAGGCAAGTGCGTATGGCGTATGTAAAACTAGTCCTAACTACGGGTGACAACGTCAAGCGCATGGCGACTTACAGTCCGTTTCCGTCACCCGTGAAAACGAAAGGAAACAATTAACGACCTAATACTCACAAAACTAGTCCTAACTACGGGTGACGACGTCAAGCGCATGGCGACTTACAGTCCGTTTCCGTCACCCGTGAAAACGAAAGGAAACAATTAACGACCTAATACTCACAAAACTAGTCCTAACTACGGGTGACGACGTCAAGCGAATGGCGGCTTACAGTCCATTTCCGTCACCCGTGAGAGCGAGAGGAAATACTTAACGACCTAATATATACTCACAAAACCAGTCCTAACTACGGGTGACGACGTCAAGCGCATGGCGGCTTACAGTCCGTTTCCGTCACCCGTGAGAGCGAGAGGAAATACTTAACGACCTAATACTGACAAAACTAGTCCTAACTACGGGTGACGACGTCAAGCGCATGGCGACTTACAGTCCGTTTCCGTCACCCGTGAAAACGAAAGGAAACAATTAACGACCTAATAATCACAAAACTAGTCCTAACTACGGGTGACGACGTCAAGCGCATGGCGGCTTACAGTCCGTTTCCGTCACCCGTGAGAGCGAGAGGAAATACTTAACGACCTAATATATACTCACAAAACCAGTCCTAACTACGGGTGACGACGTCAAGCGCATGGCGACTTACAGTCCGTTTCCGTCACCCGTGAAAACGAAAGGAAACAATTAACGACCTAATACTCACAAAACTAGTCCTAACTACGGGTGACGACGTCAAGCGCATGGCGGCTTACAGTCCATTTCCGTCACCCGTGAGAGCGAGAGGAAATACTTAACGACCTAATATATACTCACAAAACCAGTCCTAACTACGGGTGACGACGTCAAGCGCATGGCGACTTACAGTCCGTTTCCGTCACCCGTGAGAGCGACAGGAAATACTTAACGACCTAATACTGACAAAACTAGTCCTAACTACGGGTGACGACGTCAAGCGCATGGCGACTTACAGTCCGTTTCCGTCACCCGTGAAAACGAAAGGAAACAATTAACGACCTAATACTCACAAAACTAGTCCTAATAACTACGGGTGACGACGTCAAGCGCATGGCGGCTTACAGTCCGTTTCCGTCACCCGTGAGAGCGACAGGAAATACTTAACGACCTAATATATACTCACAAAACCAGTGCTAACTACGGGTGACGACATCAAGCGCATGGCGACTTACAGTCCGTTTCCGTCACCCGTGAGAGCGAGAGGAAATACTTAACGACCTAATACTGACAAAACTAGTCCTAACTACGGGTGACGACGTCAACCGCATGGCGACTTACAGTCCGTTTCCGTCACCCGTGAAAACGAAAGGAAACAATTAACGACCTAATACTCACAAAACTAGTCCTAACTACGGGTGACGACGTCAAGCGCATGGCGGCTTACAGTCCGTTTCCGTCACCCGTAAGAACGAGAGGAAATACTTAACGACCTAATATATACTCACAAAACCAGTCCTAACTACGGGTGACGACGTCAAGCGCATGGCGACTTACAGTCCGTTTCCGTCACCCGTGAGAGCAAGAGGAAATACTTAACGACCTAATATATACTCACAAAACCAGTCCTAACTACGGGTGACGACGTCAAGCGCATGCCGACTTACAGTCCGTTTCCGTCACCCGTGACAGCCAGAGGAAATACTTAACGACCTAATATATACTCACAAAATAGTCCTAACTACGGGTGACGACGTTAAGCCGCCTTCCACCAATATGCAGACCAGCTGAGTCACCCAACCCATGTAAAATTTGATGAATTCAAGAAATCAGAAAATGGAATGAATGCATGAATGAAGAATTAAGTATATATTAGTATACTTGATATATTAATCAATATATATATTAGGGATCGACCGGATCCAAAATTTCTGCCGGATCCGGATCCGGATCCACTGGATCCGGCCGGATCCGGATCCGGATCCGGATCCAGCCTGAGACACACAGACATTTTTCCAAAAATGAAAAAATTTTCAAAAAATTTTTGTCTAACTTGACCACTGGCTGTCCCAGACTTCGATTTCGGGGGGTGGGCGGGGGTCTGAAGGAATTTTTTGACTTTTTATAATAGCGTTTTTCAGCTTTACGCTAATTTGTTATAGCCGCAGCCATATCGAGGGCAATGAATTGAGTCTATTTGTAGTAAAAATCAATGGTGCTTCCAGGAAAAAATGGAGAATTTTTCAATTTTTAGGTTGAATTTGGTCAACTGGAGACGTATCAGAAATTTTTTTCCGACAGGGAACGTCACATCAGACAGAAGACAGTGTATTAGACAACTAAATGCAGCATATTATACTCGTGTAGACATGCAAATGTAGCATAATGTACTCATGTATAGGCTTTCATGAAAGATAATGACAAGGAATAGCAAGCCAAAGAGTTGCAGGAGTTTGGGGGCGGCAGACTCCAGGAAAAAAATGTGGGAAATTTTTGATTTTTAGGCCAAATTTGGTCAATTGGGGGGACGCATCAGAAAAATTTTCCGGCCGGACCATAAAAAGCAAAGGGGGGATCCTTGGAACAAGTAGTTGTCGTCAAGAAGTGCCATTTTGATACTGTATCCGGATCCGGCAGGATGGCATCCGGACCCGGCGCCGGATCCGGATCCACTGGATCCGGCCGGATCCGGATCCGGATATCCGGTCGATCCCTAATATATATATATATATATATATATATATATATATATATATATATATATATATATATATATATATATATATATATATATATATATATATATATATATATATATATATACACTATATAATACACAAGTACTGGAGGGGCACGGACTTTTCTGCTATGACCCGGCATAGGCGAGGGCAGACGATATATAGCCACTGTTCCATTGTCCAGACCAGCTGCTATCAGCTCGTACTCTGCCGTGCACAGCTTGATGCAAACCACGCCAGCCTGAAATTATAATATAAATTAATACTTAATAGTATATATAAATAATACGTAGATTCAGTCCAAACAACGAAACAAGAAACAATAGTAAGGGACTGCACTAATTGTATTCTGCACTACACTAATGAAAAGAATTATATTTATATATATATATATATATATATATATATATATATATATATATATATATATATATATATATATATATATATATATATATATAAGAAATTATATCACACACAGATACAACAAGATCTGATTACGATTGATCATCATCAGCATAGTATAATAATATATTGGTTTTGTTCTCATTCCGTGTCATTATATACCGCTACGTGACTTTTAGCTCGTTATTACCACACCAAAGTCACTTAGGCCCGGTTCACAGACTTACTTTTTACTTTTTACTTTATACTTTATACTTTTTACTTTATACTTTTGCAAAAGTGTTCAGTGTTCACACAGGCATACTTTTTACTTAAGGATGATCGCATTCAATTGGCTGGCTTTGGCGCACTTGTATGTCAAAAAGCAAATCTAGCCAATAAAAATGAAGCTCAATAGGCGGAGCTTCTGTTAGAGCATTCTGATTGGCTAGATTGCAAAAGTAAAAAGTAAAAAGTAGAACGCGTTTCTACTTTTACTTTTGGCCCAAAAGTAAAAAGTAAAAAGTAAAAAGTACGTCTGTGTGAACCGGACCTTAGTAGTATATAGTAGTCAGTAGCCAGCCACCAGTAGGCAAGTATATATATATAAGCCAAACGGCTATATACATAACATAATTACTGACAAAAAAATCAAAAACCATATTAAAAAACCTTTGTTCGAATTTCTGTAAGTTTATGAAAGGACCTCTGATACATGAATATCACACCGCATTGCGCCAAAATTCTGCCTTCAGCCAGCACCAACGGGGAAAGCTGACAGCCAATCACACAACGCTGTTCGCTCAGGTCAACACAGGTCAGAGAGATCGGAAACAAATTTAATCCTGTAAAAACAAATTTAAGAAAGCTATAATTATATAAGTTTATTAAGAATTTAGTGATTTAATTAAAAAGAAGCATTAATGAAAAAGCTATCTACATAATTTTGAACACTAAAACATATTGAGCATACATTTATCAAAGCTATGGAATTGTATATATGCGCAGGGGCGTAGCCGGGGGAGGGGGGGAATGGGGGGAATTCGCGGAATATGCGTATATATATCTGTGAAAGGCAGTTCACGTCGCTCCCAGTAAGCAACTTGCCTTCACAGGTGCATTCCTTGCTGAATATATATAATCGGCGGCTCACAAATCCTTGTACCTTACTTTACTCGGAAAATGTTTCCGGTGAAATATAATACAATGTTTTATTTACCTTTCTGATATTTTCTGGGAATAAGATCCAACAATCCTTCACAAATATCGCATAGCGTGAAATAGTCGAATCGTTGGCCCGACTTTGCATTGGCTACTTCAGCATTTTCATTATGTGCACTGGCGCTGGGTTGTAAATCGGTCATTATTTCTGTCAAAAATGTGAAACAGTCAAACAAACAAAATCTGTCAAACCGTGAATAGTATATAATGGACGAAAGCAGGGGTGGTTCCAGGGGGGGGGGGGGGTGCAGGGGATGTGCACCTCCCCTTTTTGGTCGGAAAGGGGGGGGTGCAGCAGCTAGATGTCGAAAAGTGCCTGCAGCAATGCAACAATTTTTTTGCAAAAACCAAAAATTCGCTAGCTTCTGGGGGCTGCCGCCCCCAGACCCCTGCTGAATATATGTTTTACAATGATTTTCTCATCAATTTGAGGATTAGCAGTGTTCATGATAGACTTTGCTTGTTCACGCGTCAACTCTGAAGACTTCTAGTGTTGCTTTACCTTTAGGTCTTGCAGAGTAATCCGAAGGTTTGTAGTCCGAATCCCACCGACTAGGTTTCAAAGTATCTGTTTGAGCAAGAAGAGACTAAAGTGACAAGCATACATGTGTTCCTGTAATCCTGTATATACTACCTAGCACTTGAGCACTTTATCTAACGACGTCGGTAAATGGGTACCACAAGCACACAATATATATGTAGTTTGGGAGAAGGTGGGGGCATGTCAATTGTCAAAGGTTGTCAAAATCAAATCGGGGTCGAAAATCGGGTGACTCAGGGGGGGGGCAATCGGTCAACAAAGCGGGGGAGCCGGGAGGGTGCCCAAAATTTTTGTGCTGTTAAACAAGTTATGTGGGAAAGTACCTGGAGTTTGTGAAGGGTTTTGCCTTAGGGCTGGTCTCTCCTCCATGGTGTAGTCCAAGGGCGTATATATACCCTCGAATCCCCCCTCCCCAAAGTTTTTTTCCCAAAAATGAATTTTTACACAAAAAATTTCTGATACGTCTCCAATTGACCAAATTCGGTCTAAAAATTGAAAAAATCTTCAAATTTTTGTGGGGGCTGCCGCCCTCAGACCCCTGCCAGCCGATTGCTTTGTGCTCTACTGTAGTTTTGATGTCATTATTAACGCCACGATGTACTTAAACGGGTACCGTAACAATGCGAAAATATAGGAAAAACCGAAAAAATTTCGAACTGCACCCCCCCCCTTTTCGAAATCCTGGAACCGCCCCTGGACGAAAGGGATTGAAGTTCGAGCTCGGGATCGGGATTTTACCCCCCCCCCCCCAATTTGAGATTCAGGATCCCGTTCGATCAACTTAGTTATAACTTATAACTTTGACTGTACATACATATATATAGTTTCAGGCAGTGGCGTAGCCAGGAGGGGTGCCGGGGGACTAGCCCCGGTTGCGGTTGACATTCGGTCGTGGGGGGAAAAATATTTTCGGCCCTAAATCATTTGCTACCCCATCTTTTAATAAATATATAGAACCCCCATCGTCAGCCAGGCTCCCCAATTTTATCTCTAGCCCCCAAAAAAGCTGTCGCCGCTGTGTCAGGCACACGTCGCACAGGCGTGTCACCGCTAGGCCGAATCGCCGTTAGGCCGAATCGCCACTAGGCCGAAAAATCGGCGTTCGGTGCCGAAACGCCGGAATGCCGAATCGCCGTTAGGCCGAAAATAAATACTAATGAATACAAATTTATTGATTACCATTTTCAAAAATGTACAGTCTTTTACCATCAACAGCATACAGTATGCATGGTATTACAGTAGTCTGCACTGTATTTGCACTGTACGGGTAATCTGTATATACTGTTTTACATACTTTGATGTGTGTATGCTCTGCACACACATTTTCGGCCTAACGGTGATTCGGCCTGGCGACGATTCGGCCTAACGGTGATTCGGCCTAGTGGCGATTCGGCCTAGCGGTGATTCGGCCGAGCGGCGAACCAGTAGCGTACCCAGGATTTCGCAAAAGGGGGGGGGGTGAACTGATGGTCGACGACCGGGGGCGGGGGAGGGGGGTGGGTAAAACGCGCACGCAGCCCGCGGCAGTCTGCAGGAGGTTTAGCTTTTTAGAAGTTTTAAACTGATTGCACTGATATTGAAAAAAGTTTTACCTTTACGCAACATGTCCAGGGTTTTTTTTTCAAAAAATTTTGTGTGCATAATTGTGCAAAATTTTAATTTTAGTGTGCAAAATTTTATTTTTCTGTGCAAACTGTAAATGCGTTTCTCTCGCTTATATAGAAGCAAATATACGCGTTTTTATACCTCTAGAGGTACGTACGTATCAGTGGCCTACCCAGTTCGGGGGTGGGAATGACTTTTCAATTTTTTGTAATGGGTCAAAAAAGGCACTTATTAGCATTTTTAACACTCATAAAACGCCTTAAAGATTACTAAACCAATAAGTTGCAGCGGTCTAGACTCTAGGGGCAGTAGCCCCCAGAAAAAATTGGCGATTTTTCCAATTTTTAGACCGAATTTGGTCAACTGGAGACGCACCAGAAATTTCTTCCGACAGAAAAATTAAAACAAAAAATAGTAAGTAACGTCACATCAGACAGTGTGTATATAACGCAAGTATATAAATGTAGCATAATATACTGGTGTGAACATGTAAATACAGCATAATGTACTCATGTATACATGCGTAGGCTTTGATGAAAGATATTATGTAATAACAAGGCTTAGTAAGCCACAAAGTCGCAGGGGTCTGGGGGCGGCAGCCCCCAGAAAAAAATTGGGAAAATTTTTGATTCTTATGCCAAATTTGGTCAATTGGAGACGTATCAGAAAATTTTTAACAGAACATTTAAAAAAGAAAAAGACAATGTATTCCACAAGTAAATGTAACATAATATACTCGTGCAGACATGCACATGCAGCATAGCGTACTTGTGCATACATGCATAGGCTTTGATGAAAGACAAGAACAAGAAATAGTAAGCTACATAGTCGCAGGGGTCTGGGGGCGGCAGCCCCCAGAAAAAAAATTGGGAAAATTTTGATTTTTACGCCAAATTAGGTCAATTGGAGACGTATCAGAAATTTTTTCCGGCCGGACCATAACAAAAGAAGGGACCCTTGATGCCAGTAGGTGCAGGGGTCTGGGACTCTGGGGGCGGCGGCAGCCCCCAGAATTTTTTTCGATTTTGCATTAAAAACAGTGCATTTTTAGCACATCCCAGGCCCATCGGACGCTGTGCATTATTGTGCAAAATTTTAATTTTTGTGTGCAAAATTTTAAAAAAATGTGCATTTGCACAGGGTTTTGCACAAAAAAAAACCCTGATACATGTCAACTATTTCGAAATTTTAACTTTAGATGAAGAAAGCGCCAAAATTGACCCGTGGGGACTAACAAACCTTAAAAATACGTTGTATACTATACAGGAAAAAATTGAAGAAAAACCATGGGTGACAAGGGCTGTCCTTAGACGTTCGTCCTCCACTCGGGTTAAATGCAGTTGGGGAGGGTGGAAATAGTGGACCTATTGTTTTGAGTAGAGCACCTTGGGGGAAGCATTTTTGCTTCAAGAACCCCTATTTCATTTTTTGGATTTTCTGAGATATATACAACCCCCCGAAATAGGCTCTTTGACCGGGTTCCTGCCGAAAAATTGGCCAAATTCGCCGGAAACGTCCAATTTTTGACCAAATTCAAACTTGGCCTTAATTTAGGCTTGGGCTTAGGCTTAGGCTTAGGGCTTAGGCTTAGTATCAGGCTTAGGCTTAGGCTTAGAATCAGGCTTAGGTTCAGGCTTAGGCTTAGGCTCAGGCTTAGGCAATAAAAAAACCAAATTTTCAGAAAAAATCCTGCCAGCTTAGCCTAGAGAATCCTGCCAACTAAGCCTAGACGATGCCTTAAAACATCATAACGTACTCAGAACTATCCAAAAACAAAGATTATAGCCATTTTTGGCTTCGAACTTTGGTCTACGTTCACTTGCAAAAACACTGAAAATGCAATTTTCAAGGGGTCAAGGGTCAAGCTCAGAAAATCCAAATTTGTGGATAGGGGTTCTACTGGAAAAAATGCTTCCCTCAAGGTGCTCTACTCCAAAAAATAGGTCCACTATTCCCCCCCCCCAAGTCCCCAACTGCACTTGATCCCTCCACTCCGCCCGGTTATTATATATATATATAATTAAAAGCCACACAAAATATAATACCAATAATAGTTGTCAGCATTACTCATTATTAATACACCATAGCATATATGTCATGTATATACATTATATATAGCAGTAATGAATTAGGGGCGAGATTCCCTCGAAAGAAACTTTTGAGAAATTTTTGAAATTTCAGTGTAATTTTGGTCAACTGGGGACGTGCACGTGCGCCGGAAAATTTTTTCAGCGATGTCATAAAACCAAAAGCAGGCCACAAAAGAATTGAAAAAGCGGCGGCTAGAATTGCGAAGGGTGGCTGATGTCACCCTGTATATACGCCACTGCGCGGATCCAGGGATTTTCAAAGGGGGGGTCCACCTTGGGTGTCGACCGGGGCGGGGGTAGCGAGCGTGACAAAATTTCTGCGAGGCGTTTTTTTAGTAGTGTCGATTGTTGTTATTGGTATGTTTTATGTGTTATTTTACACATTGCATAGTAGTAGCGTACCCAGGATTTCGCGAAGGGGGGGCTGAACTGATGGTCCACGACCGGGGGAAGGAGGGGTGGGTGAAACGCGCACGCAATCTAGCAAACTAACAGGTGCGACAGTCTGCAGAAGGGTCAGACTGAAGCGGGGGGGGGGGGAGAAATTATTTTGGATTCTAATTCGCTTTCTACCCCATCTTTTAATAAAAATATGAAACCCCCATCGTCAGCCATGCCCCCAATCTGATCTCTAGCCCCCAAAATAGCTGTCGCCCCTTTTAATAAAAATCTGAAGTGAAATTATTGGTGTTAAAACCCTTAGGGGTCGAATAAGTCGGAAAAGCGGCATTTTTTCGACTAATGATCCGGAGTCCCCCTATATCCCCCAAACCTAGGGAGGTCAAAATTGAACGCTCTTTCGAATAGGCTAGGTTAGAAGTTTGTAGGATGTAAGCTTTATCTGGAAATCAAACTTTGTCAAAAAATTAAACTTTACATGAAATTTTTTGCGCAAAATTGGATTTACGCAAAAATACTGAACCAAATGAAAACCTGCTGCTACCACTGAAAGAGCAGCTTCTAAGCTACTAAATGCTGAAAACATTTTGTAAATCGGTTCAGGCTTTGAAAAGTTACAAAACTTTTTCTGAAGCTACCCGAGCCAGGCTGATTGAAGCGTTACAGCACAAGTAAGGTTCAATGCAAATTTCGGGCCATAGCGTGAAATTTCTCTGAAGTATGGAACTGGTTGGTGTACTTTAGTGCAGCAAACTTATTTTTGATGCTTAGTAGTAGGTTTTCCCATAAAATTAGGCCTCAGGCTTAGGCTTAGGCTTAGTGCTTAGGTTAGGCTTAGGCTGAGGCTTAGTGCTTAGGCTGAGGCTTAGTGCTTAGGCTGAGGCTTAGTGCTTAGGCTGAGGCTTAGTGCTTAGGCTCAGTAGGTGGGTCAGAAAAGGCTTAGTCTTAGTTGTTTGCATCAAATAAAAGGACACTTGCTACTGTGGAATCATAAAGCTGCACTTTTAAACCGAAACTGACTGTCAGTCCCAGTTTGCTGCTGAGCATCAGTGACGTTTGTAAATCGTATTTATTGTATTCGCTTTCAGTTAAAATCGCTACTTATGCCTAATGATGCTTAATTTTATATGAAAATGTAATTAATTTATTGTATACGCGAAAAGAATCTAAAACTTTTGATATGCAAGCTCAATTTAACTATGTATATTTCGCCTCTTTTTTCAGTTGGCAAAATCAGTATTTTTAGTATAAATGAGCTAAATATGTTACTAAGAGAGCTGTATTAAGTATATTATTCTGTGTTATTTTATGACAATCAAACTTCAGGCTGATGTTACGACTGTATTGGTCATAATTTTCGACGATTAGCCCTAATATATATGTCGAAAAACGATGATTTTCGACAAAAATTGAATTTTTTCGAATAGGTATAAATCAACTTTTTTTCGCTTGGAAAGTGCTAAAAAAAGCAGCGCATGCGAAAACCTATAAAAACGTGTTTTCACGGTGAAAAAATGTCAGTTTGAATTTCTCCCCCCCCCCTCAGTTGCGCCTGCAGAAGGTTTAACTTTTTAGAATTATGACGGTGACTTTGCATTGAAAAAGTTCTCAGCAACACGTCCAAAAATCATAGCAATTGCAGGGGTCTGGGGGCGGCAGCCCCCAGAAGCTGAAGCTTTTTTGGAATTTTAAAATAAAATTTGCATTGAAAAAGCAATTCTAAGCAATATATACTTATTGTAAAAATCAGAGTGGTTGCAAGGGTCTGGGGGCGGCAGCCCCCAGAAAAAAATTTGATAAAATTTTGGTCGTTTGGCCGCATTTGGTGGATACTGGATGCAAACGAAAATTTTTTTGATCGGCCATAAAAACCGAAGTGTATATGTATACAAAATCCAGCCGGAAAAATTTCGGAAAACGAGGAACCGAAATTTTTTTCGCAAAAAATTTTTGTAAATTTGTGTTACTGCTTGAAACGCAGGGAAATTTATTACTTTTTGCCTTAGTTAGCAGCAAAACAATGCATTATATATATACGCGTGCAGCAGTGGCGTACCCAGGGGGGGGGGGGGGCTAGGGGGACATCAGCCCCCCCCCCCTTCGCGGTTTTAGCCCCCCCTTCGCGATTTCAGCCCCCCCCTTTTTTTCACTTTTTCCTGTAGTCCCCCTTTGGTTTTATGAAACCACTGAATCTGAAAAAAATTTTCCGGCACGTCCCCAATTGACCAAAATGACACTGAAATTTCAAAAATTTCCCAAAATTTTCTTTCGAGGGGATCTCGCCCCCAATTCATTACTGCTCTAATGTATATACATAACATATCTGCTATTTTGTATTAATAATGAGTATATAATGCTAACAACTATTATTGGTATTTAGTTATATATTTTGTGTGGCTTTTAATTAAAAGCCGTGCGGTGGGTGGAGTGGAGGACGAATGTCTAAGGACAGCCTTAGTCACACATGGTTTTTCTTCATTTTTTTCCTGTATACAACGTATTTTTCAGGTTTGCTAGTCCCCCCATGGGCTAATTTTTGCAGCCGTAAATTGATGAAATTTGCCCTCAAATCGAAAAAAAATTTTCGGAGGCCGCTCGCCTTCGAAACCACCGCGCTGACTTTACTTCGCTTTGTGGTGTCATCTCGCTGTGTTTATTCAATGTTCAGACAAATTTTTAAACAAGGATGTCTTCCCCATTCAGCTTTTATGAACCGGCCAAAAAAATTTAAGATACACAATGTACATACGTCTACAAGTCACTAAATTTGCCTAAAAATAAAAAATTCCCAATTTGTTTTCCTGGAGGCAGCCGCCCCCAGACCTCTGCAAACTGCGCGACAAGTTATATATATACTTGTCATGTCAAGTCAATCAAGTTTGTATGATTTCGCGACAAGTGTTGCTTAGAATTGCTTTTTCAATGCAAATATTTCAAAATTTTAAAAATGCTCCAGCCTCTGGGGGCTGATGCCCCCAGACCCCCGCAACCACTCTGATTTTACGTCCAGTGTTGCTTAGAATTGCTTTTTCAATGCAAATTTTATTTCAAAACTAAAAAAAAGCTCCAGCGTCTGGGGGCTGCCGCCCCCAGACCCCCGCAACCACTCTGATTTTACCACCAGTGTTGCTTAGAATTGCTTTTTCAATGCAAATTTTATTTCAAAATTATTACTGAAATGCAGCAGATCTTTTGTTGAATTTTGAGTATAATTTATTGTTATTTTTTCATCTAATTGGGCTTCCTGTGCGCCCCCAGACCCCTGCAACCTGTGGCTCACTGATCTTGCGTTTGCACTGCGAATTGAAGTGCTAAATTAGTGTATAGAAAGTCAAAAGTGTATAGAAGCACAGGAAAAAATCTGATTACAAAAAAGTTACAAAAAAGTTACAAAAATATTACAAAACGGGTTTTGTAATTTTTTTGTAACTTTTTTGTAGTTTTTTTGTAACTTTTTTGCATTTTTTTGTCATTTTTTTGTAATTTTTTTGTAATTTTTAAAAATTTTATTTTTTTGCTTCAAAGTTGGCAAAAACACATTTCAAGACATAAAAAAGGCATCCTGACCTTGAAATAGCTGTATTTTAAATTTTTTTCGATTTTTTGAAATATTTGTATTTCAACGTTTTGTAATTTTTTTGTAACTTTATTGCCATTTTTTTGTAATTTTTTTGTAACTTTTTTGTCATTTTTTTGTAATATTTTTGTAACTTTTTTGTAATTTTTTTGTATTTTTTAGAAATTGCATTTTTTGCTTCAAATTTGGCAAAAATACATTTCAAGACATAAAAAGCATCCTGATGAAATAGCTGTATTTTTAATTTTTTTCGATTTTTCGAAAAATATGGCATGCTTTTCAACGTTTTGTAATTTTTTTGTAACTTTTTTGTTTTTTGTAATCTCATTGTTTTGCTTAAAATTTGGCAAAAACACATATAGACATAGAAATTGTGTCTTGACTCTGTAATTGCATTTTAACTTTTTACTATTTTTTGAAACATTTTCTTTTCAGCGTTCAGTATTTTTTCGTCATTTTTCTGTGATTCTGTCATTAATTTTGGTATCATTGAATTTTTTTTGCAGCTTACATCAACGGTAACGATGATGCAAAATCGTACTGGTGTTGAAGACGATAGGGATGTCATCCTTTGGATTCAACAATATTCATGATCCCGTTATATATTAAATAGGTGCAGATTCGGTTGGGGGAAAACCATAT
>JASANF010014225.1:0-21034 GCA_030248245.1 Trissonchulus sp. WLG1_4
GTTTAACGAAACTTTGTTGTGTTTTTTGTAAAGTAAAATAAGCCCGTTAGATAAATTTATTTCAAGAAAAACGTAAAACTGGCAAACCGTGCAAGCTACATTCATGCAAACAAAACACGTAAATAACTTCAAAATATATGTGGCAAACAGAAACAAAAAACAAAAACTACACATACCGCATAAAAATTGCCACTAGAAAAAACAAAAAGGCTAACGTAAAACAGTAGCTCAATCGATTAAAGCGCTGGTCTGCAGATTCAGAAATGGGTGGTTTGAAACCGCCCGAGTCATTCCTATGTATGCTGATCTTTCTTTCAGTAAAAATCCCCCCTCTTTCTAGACAACTTTAAGGTGTAAAACCGTGCTTTTATAAAACCACCTTTGTGAAATCCCCCCTTTATGCTCGAAAACGAAAGGGAGATTCTTTACGCAGAAACTGCGCCCTTATTGGCTATTACAACCCTTGGCGTTTTCGGCAAAAGGTTGACATTTTATCTGTGCTCTGAAATAAACACTTACAGGAGTACATATCTAACTTTCATTTCACTCATTCCTTAACACACGAGACACTATTATGTACTCTTGATATCAACGACCCAGTAATCCAGTGAGCATATACATATGTATATCCTGAGATTATTTATATTAATTAAATATTAATTTTATATTATTTATATATACTATATTATTATTAAATATTGCAACACATATTTTACCTACATATTTGCTCCTGATACGAATACACACAACAATTCATTAACAAAAAAACAAAAAACAGCAAAAACAGTCATTTTTGTCATGTCAACAAAAATAGCTTAGCACGGATTACTGAATGAAAAGTGAAGCAAGTGTTTAGACAAAGTCATGAATGGATATAGACGGAGGCGTAGACCTCAAGATATTCGGAATTAATCAAATAACAACACCCATACGTCAGTTCACTACGCACAACCTAATGGCCTGCTAGGACCCGGCCAGTTTATACACACACTCACTTCGGCACAATCTATTCCCACGAATATTGGTCAAGCCATTTTCATTCATACTTTAGTAGCCACTACTCTTGAATAGGCAACAGTCTACAAGCATACGCTGAGTTCAATAGATCGACTAACGGAATTAATTGAGTGGGCAAATTTCTAAGCGAGTATCGGCATAAGAAAACAGTCTGGTAAGCATGACTTAACCAGGTGATGAGGTCATCAGGCTGGCAAAAGAGGAATAGGAAAACATGTGTTGCTGCTGTAACACGGCAATGACTCAGACACGACCAGCTCAGACAATCCTATGACAACTGTGGGTCACGCAAAACAGTGTTTTATTGGTGTCATAGGAAAATCCGCCCCCCCCCCCGGACACATTTTCATAGAAAAATCCGTCCCTACGGACAACTTTTCCTGGGAAAATGTGTCCGGGTGCGGATTATCTTGGGTTGCAGTTTTTCCTGTGACACCTGCTGCATACAAAATGAACTCAGCGGATCTGGATGTACCATTTTGGATGACAGATTTTGATTTAGAAGTGATAGAGGACAAATAACAAACTCTTCTTTACAGTTCGTGGATACAATTGTAAATTTGGCTGGCGGCAAGTATGTATAACAAAGCTGTGCTTGCAACTTGTAGCAGATAACCGCATTTTAAATACAAAAAAATATACTGCTGGGTTAATAATGGTATTTCAAATGTTGAATAGAAAGAGGATGCCCCGACTTCAAAGCATAAAAGAAATGTAAGAGCCGAAAATCGAACCCGTGGCGCTTGCGTGGACGACAAGAATGCTAACCACTACACCACAGCCCCCGAGTCTCCTAGGCCCTATTTCTCATTTACATTACAAGAAGTTGGTTGCTGTCCACGATGGTGTAGCGGACTCTAGCAGGACACACAAGTTCGTTTTGTCTTGGTCCGCTTTTTTCAAAACGTTTTCGTTGTGCTCAGCTATTTAGATTCACAAAGTAGGCATTCTAATCTTAATTGGATCAGAGTCGACAACACTACTGGACTAAATATATTTACGGTTTGAACTTTAAATGAACGTTGAATACATTTTTACGCGGCGCGTATATACTATATTCAGATTCTGTTGCTCCTATGTTAAATCAGGTAGGTCAATTTTACAGTGTTAATTTACACTGTGCGGGCAGGTAGGTAGGTCGATTCGGAGGTTATGTTTGTGTACAGAAATTTGCATATCATTTCAGAAAGCACAAAAACTAATATGCAAGAATCGAACTGCAACTGCCTGTGTCAAAGTCAGACGACTTACCGACTAAGCCACACGGTTATAAAGAACAAGTAGTTTTTTCATTACGTATTCAAACTGATTTGTATGATAATTTTTGTTTCTTTATTATAGCCGTAAATTTTAAAGTTTTATGTTCATAAGTGAATATAGAACGTGAAAAAATTATTTAAACGGACTCAAGAATTTAAATACTATTTCTTGAGATTTGGACACAGTTTGAGCACGTGACACTCTCGCGTGTGGACTGTGTTACGTACACTAGTTCATTTGCATATTATTAAGAAGTTGTCGTCTTCGTTTGCTAATTCTGTGTCTATGTGTATCCGAGAATCAGTCACTTTAGTGCACTATTGTGACAGATAGTTTTGCGTCTAAACCTATTTTCCAATGCGACTAAGGAAAAAACCTTTGCATAGGTAAAACCATGAAAGACCATATCACACGAAAGACCATATCACACGAAAGAGCATACATGCCAAACAAAAGTCCATATCACACGAAAGACCACTAAAGACGACAAACAACGATCTACGAAAAAGAAACACGCACGAAAGACCAGGTTACATGAACAATCACAGCATTCAAAACGCAAATACGATCCGATAAACAACAGAACGCAAAGCATCATTTTGTAAAAACAGTCAGACCATCAGCTTACCATGCAGTTTATATGTAGTGGGAGCATACATCAAAGCAGTGAACGCTTTCAAGACAAATTTGGTGGACAACAATGTACAGGCATGGCATTTACTGCTTTATTAGGTATATTTCCAACTCAAAGTCCGTAGCAAAGATCTCATAATGACTGTATTTTACAAGTTGGTTATTGTTTATTCAAACAAGTTTGCAATTTGAAGTTTAATGGAAATCCACATCCGGTTTTACACACTGAGATTCCAACTAGTGCAACTATTTACACACTGAGATTCCAACTAGTGCAACTATTAAAACAGACGGTTGGGACCTATTAAAATACACTTCTGTATTTGGCCGGTCTAATGCTGGTGTTCTGGCTCGACACTAAAATAAATTTGAATTAGATATCGATCAGTAACCCACGTTCAAATCTTGGTGAGGCCTTTTTTAAATATTTATCTACATATGACTATAAATTTTTTACTTAATTTTTATAGTTTACTAGTAAGGATTTTGGAGCTACTCAGCAGTGAATGTGTGCGGTAATTGCAATTGAGTAATCATTTTATCTGCAATTAATGGCCGCGTTTGATATTTCCTCTGGAAAATTGATACTAAACCTCACCATATAACCACTTCACACTCAGCAGAAGAGCTTGTCAATAGGTAATGCATAAAATTTAACATACCTACTGTTACTGAACAATTTTACTAAAATGGTTTTACTAAAAGTCATCAACACTACTAGCAAGTAAGAGCTTTCAAAGAACAAGGAAGTAAACTCAGAATTAGTTCAAGGTGTCTCACTCGATGGAATTTTTCTAAAAACCTGTTTGCGTTATAAAAAATTAATGCAAGGTTACGTTAGGTAAAGTCACGAAGTCGACGATTTGCCTTTCCATTTCTAATTATTTAGACTACCCTTGAGCCACTCCCACTCTCAGACTCAGACGCACTGACCAAGAGTACATAATACTGTCTCAGGCTCACATAGGAAATACATGAGGGTGACACTATTATGTACTCTTGCTGCGGACAAATCTTAACGGTAATCACACTAACACAAAGGTAGTCACGAAATTTCGGTCAGTCAAACAAGACGGTGTGATAATTTTTCCTTTTTATGCCGAAGGCGTTTTTTGTTTTTCTATAAATTATTCAGATGACAGCAAAAAATCGAGATAAAAATAAAGATATGGGTTAGGTAGGTGCTAATATCTTATTTCTGGTGGTTATGCCTTAGTTTAACGAAAGGCGTCTCCATTGTTCAAAAAAATAAAGAAATATTTGTTGAAATGAAACGCCTTGAAAAAATGAACCTTGAATGAAATAAAGCATCATAATAATAATTGCTGGGTGTTATTAAACTTTCAAACTTTCTACTTCGACAGACGGTTACCAATTTCTTCCTGGTCCCATTGTAAACAGGCACAGGCGTCAGCCGACACTATATTTATGGCCGCTATTGGTCCAGGCAAGTTTTGTCAGGAAACGAAGCCTAAACTGAACCGAAACATTGTTTTCATGCCTCTAATCAGATTAGGTTCAGCCTTTCTTCCGCAAACCAGATAGGAAGCCTAACAATTGCTGAAAATATTTGTGGCGGATTTTTTTGAAAATGTAAAAACAGTTTCAGTAAACCTTTGCCTTGACCAAACAGCACGAACTAAATATATTTCAAGTTTGCAAAATGTAGGTACTCTTCAAGCCCGGTTCATACTTGTTCTTATCGTTTTCGTCCTTAAGCCATTCACAAATAGTTTGGCTTATTAATCACAGCAGTTTTTCTACATGGCCAAAGTTGGACTCAAGTCCAGTTTGTGTGCAAAAAAATCAAGCAAAATGATAATTTTGAATTCCCACACATTAATTTCAAATTTGTTTTTGTCCTTATGTCCTAAAAGACTAGTATGAACCGGTTAGAAGTACTATGAACGAATTTTTCGTCCGATAAGCTCCATTTTGTACATTTGATGGAGTGTCAAAATATACCGTTCTGTGACTAGCATAAGAAGCCAACAAACGATGGGTAAGTAAGGGTAAGGAAAACACATTTGCATAGAAAAATAGCCACAGCCAAAAACCCAATTATTTTGCAGGAAAATAAATATTTTCTTAAAAACCCTAGTGTGGAAACTCTAGCTTAGCTAGAAGCAGATGGGCAAAAAAAGTTGGAATGGATTGATGTGATATGATATTACAAAAAGTAGCATCCGTGACCCATCTCAGACAGTTGGTGACACACGGTGCCGAAGCACTCGCAATCACAAGCCATCTCATACATTTTCAATATGTCGTTTAATAACAAGAAATAGGTGCAAAACCAACATTGGCCTCGGCCGGATAAGAAAGAACCAGCTATCTCACTGTCCAAAGGCCAGGCCATGTTGCTAGGGCCAATTCCTAAAATGGATTAAACGGATTAGATTAAATTTAGTTTTGACACTAACTCATGACATCGACTAATAATCCATACGAAACTTGGCGTAGCAAATGTTTGTAGCACCCCTCGCTTGTGCAGAAAATTCTGATAGTCTATCTTACGATTGAGATGACTTATGACGCAAACAAATTTTAATTTAATCCGTTTAATTCATTTTAGGAATTGGTCCTCAGTTCTACAAGTCTGACAATTGTGACAATTGGTATGAGTGTAAAAAACCTGGCGATTCGGTACGAATTCATCACATAAATTCATTACTATTCACCAGATTACTTTTAATATTAGTGTAAGTTATAGCCAGAGTTGGACGCGGGGCGGGGCAGAGGTCTTGCCCCGCGGGAATTTAGGATTTTTTATTGTACCAACTTACTTGTTGAATTTGTCGTGTTTTACGTGCTACTCAAATAGTAAAAAATATCAAGCTATATTTTGACCAATTTCTAAGCCATACGTCCGTTTAGATAGCAAAATTGCGAACACGTCTATGCTTGACATTCATTAATAAAGGCTTGAGTATTTAATGGTTGAGTTGAGGTCTAAGTTATAAGTTGTCATGTACCTCAAACTCAATGCGAAAGTGTTGTTTCTTATACATATACTGACGAGGGCGTCAGGTGTTTAGGGTTGTTTCAAGCAGGGAATTATTTTCAATTTCAATATCATTATCATTTTTTGTCTAAATATTTTCAATTTCAAGACCATTATCAATTTTTTGCCCAATTATTTTTCAATTTGAGTACCATTATCAATTTTTTGCCCAAATATTTTCAGTTTCAATATCATTATCAATTTTTTCTTAAAATATTTTTAGTTCAATTTCAATGTTTCAAATATTTTCAATTTCAACTATTTTTTAATTATTCAGCAAAATTGAAAATATATTGTATCTGTTTGTAACTCTTAGGGTCGATTCATACTTACAGCCGTATGTCCGTTTAGCCGACAGAATGACGAAATAATGACGTCACATGCGCTGGCTGATCCACTGCACTAGGCTGCTAGTGACGTCATTCTGCAGGCTGAACGGACATACGGCTGTAAGTATGAATCGAGCCTTAATCTATAAACTAGGGCAAAAAAGTTAAACTTTAACTTTAAATGAAATTAAAAAAGTTAGAGGTCTTACGTTAACTGTAACTTTAACTTAAATTAAAACAACCTGACTTTAACTTTAAATTATAGTTATTTTAAAAAAAGTTATATAAAAGTCATCGAATCTCGGCTTACTTAAACTTTAACTTAAATTGACGCCTGAGCCTTACTTTAACTGTAACTTTAACTTGAATTGAAGTAATGGCCTTTACTTTAATTTTAACGTTAACTTAAATAAAAATGGTTTGACTTTTTTTGCCCTACTATAAACACACAAAATGTGCAAAATTGCACGCAGCGCGCACGCACCTAAGGCACTTATGTGGACAGACGACACGTGGTTTATTGGCCACAGCTAGATTTACGAGCGTCGTAGAGACATACTAAGCCGTCATTCGATAGAAAATTGAATCAGCAGACCAGACCATGGCTTTCTAAGCGTACAAGCTTGTTTCTTTGTAAGCGTGCAGCTCAAAACCAAAGATCGATAAAATATGGAATAGTTAGACCAAATACTAAAGCTTCTGAAAGCTAAGAGCACGTCACATCCAGGATCGCAACTATAGTCTGACCAAAAAATGTATGTATCGAACTTCATTGCTTCATAGCAACTCAGTTGTTTAAGATAACCCCATAATGTATATATCATTCGAAAGCATTTTTGATGGAGATTTTCATGAAATTAAAATATTTGAAAAAATTTTGAGTCAAAATTTTTAATTCAAATAAAATAGATTTTTTTCGGCTAATTATTTAACACCTAATGTATTATATATCATTCGATAGCCCTTAACATTCTGCCTCGAATGATATATACAACATGACTATAGAATGCACCTGTCAACATTTATCGATTTTTAATTTTTGATTTTTCCATTGAAAAACGGCATTTTTGGTCCTTTTAATTCGCTGTAACTCAACAAATACTTAACCAAACCAGACAAATTGTGCATCAATCGACGCGTTGTGACCCCGCGCAGTCTGTGAAAGTGATAAAATTTCAAAAGTTGACATTAAATTTTTT
Organism: Trissonchulus sp. WLG1_4; assembly: GCA_030248245.1. Lineage (NCBI taxonomy): Eukaryota > Metazoa > Nematoda > Enoplea > Enoplida > Ironidae > Trissonchulus > Trissonchulus sp. WLG1_4. Next base: position 7,443 of record JASANF010014225.1, read on the forward strand.
GAATATTTGTCAGGTTTACAGTCATTTTTCAGCTGTTTTTGCTCAAAATTGGGTAAAATAATTATTACCACAAAATAGTTCAGTTCTTTAGCTTTCATTTGATACCAAAAACATGCACTTGTGATTTAATTGAACAAAGTCATGCAGCTTACAGAAGTAGCTGTTTTCATCACTTGTCAAAAATTAGTGCTTGGTCAGCGTGTCATGTGCATGCGTGAAAACATTCTACGTGCTGATATGCGTGTTTAAATTTTTGTGGGCGCACAAACATACTGTGAATCATGAATGAGTTTTTTTGTATAACTTTGTTCAGTTAAATCACAAATGCATGTTTTTGGTATCAAATGAAAGCTAAAGAGCTGAACTATTTTGTGGTAATAATTATTTTACCCAATTTTGAGCAAAAACAGCTAAAAATAAACTGTAAACCTGACAAATATTCAAAAAATTTAATGTCAATTTTTGAAATTTTATCACTTTCACAGACTGCGCGGGGTCACAACGCGTCGATTGATGCACAATTTGTCGGGTTTGGTTAAGTATTTGTTGAGTTACAGCGAATTAAAAGGACCAAAAATGCCGTTTTTCAATGTAAAAATCAAAAATTAAAAAATCGATAAATGTTGACAGGTGCATGCTATAGTCATGTTGTACATATCATTCGACGCAGAATGTTAAGGGCTATCGAATGCTATGTAATACATTAGGCTTTAAATATTTAGCCGAAAAAAATCAATTTTATTTGAATTAAAAATTTTGACTCAAAATTTTTTCAAATATTTTAATTTCATGAAAATTTCCATCAAAAATGCTTTCGAATGATATATACATTATGGGGGTTTTCTTAAACGACTGAGTTGCTATGAAGCAATGAAGTTCGATACATTACATTTTTTGGTCAGACTTTAGAGCCTTGCTCAGCTCACAAAAACGTAGACCCAAACTTACGCTTACCTACGCTCAATTGAAAATAATAATTGAAAATCGGTAATTTCAATATCAATTACCTACGTTTCAATCATGGTTGTTCAATAACACATATTACATGCACAAACAGCAGTACAGACACAACTTCCAGGCAGCAACTGACATACCGTGAAGTCAACCAAGCCTGCATAATTTATATTGAAGTTGAAAGTATAGTTTTTAATTTTAATTTCAAGTAAAATATTTTTAATTTCAATACCATTATCAATTTTTGACCAAATTATTTTCAATTTCAATACCACATTCTTCTTAGGCTAATTATTTTCATTTAATAATTGAAATTAAAAGTGGGTTTCAATGATTAAATGAAATAATTGAAACAACCCTACAGGGAGGTGTCATGTCATGCTAGTGTGGGCAAACATGCTGCGATTGAGCAAAAGTCTTCTAGACGTCGCCGCTCCCAAGCAACCGAATTAATGAGTTTTTGTTGGTGAATTGAACGAAATCGCAATAGGAGATGTGAACCACATCTACAAAATGTGCAAAACAAATTTTGGCTTCTGAGGGCTGCGATCCTTGACACCCGCCAGCTCTAGCTTCTGTTGCGACCTTCTTTCGAAAATTTTAGTACCGTCCCTGGCTACCGATGTGGACTACCTAATTTTGAGAATAATAATCTGCGCCTCGTATCATATTAGATTGATTGGAATGAGTGAAATATTGATTGAACGACTTAGCAAAAAAAATTTTGCTAAAAAACTACTGTTGTCTTAGTTGGCAACAAAAATCTGCGGGGTGCCCCGCCCCGCGGGGCGGGGCAGGGCAAGATCCTCGCGGGGCGGGGCGGGGCAACGAAAATCCGCCCCGCGTCCAACTCTGGTTATAGCACAATGTAGCGTGCACTCAGTGATTTATACGCACTGTAACATGAAGCGCCAAGTGCATGAACGAGTGCGCGCAGCGCACGAGTTTATGCACGCGGGCTTCGCGTGTTAGCGCGAGTAGTTGCTGAGTGCATACTACAAAGTACGTACTAAATATATTATATCTGTTTTGAAATATACAGTGCGATAAGTCAGTAACTGACATGCACGCCTACAGCAGTGCAATAACTAATGCACGCTGTGAATCTAGCAGCGTGCACTTAGTTATTGACGTTAGTTATTGCACTGTTTTTTCAAGACAGCTATGATATAAGTGTAGCTTTTAAACCTGTAGAAGCCAGCAACATGTAAATTTTATTTGCTGTAAGGATACTACTTACAATGTAGGCCGAATCTTGGCGGATTTAAGTTTACTGACCTAATATATTCGCGCTAACCATGAACACAATTAAAGCAGGTATGACTTTCCGTGGATGAGTTTAAACTGAATGGATAAAGTATTGATTCGTTATTGGCTGTACATAGGTGTTTAATTTTCAACTTAGTCAACAACGTTATCTTGAAGAAAACAAAACATAGCACCATGAAAACTCTATCAACACCACCGATATGAGTCATCGCATCAATCGGGTAATTATGAGTCACAGAGGATAAACACCGTTCCAGCATGACCTTAGCTAAGGCTCACATTTTCTTCTTCTTATAGCAAGGCTCCACATATGTGAGTGTGCGTGTGTGTTTTAAAAAGGGGCACACTCGCATTGGCGACTTTTGCTTTGGTGACACTTCGCATTGTCTACAAATTTCAGCTAAGGTTAATATTTCTAACAGGGCTTGACCATGTCTGCGTTACCTACAAGAAGACTGGTGAGATTAAAACAGAGACTAGTAAGCACATAAAATGTGCAGTACGCACATACGTACGCTGGCAATAATTGCGCACGGAGGTCAAAAGTTTGGTGGGTCTCTCATGCCAAATTTCCAATACCCTCCCTACCCTTTACTTGACCAAAAATACCCTAAATTTTGAAAAAATGCCATTTTTACCCACTTTTGACCCAATTTTGTGGACCCTCACCCTGGATCCTCAATTTTGGTAAGTAGTCCGCGTCCATGTCCCCCGCTTATATGTGTGGGTTAGTTCACTGACAAGGAATTATTAACCAATTATGACTGACCCAGGGCTGACTACCTATTGTAGACTAATTATATACTGTAGATGTGAGAGAAACTTATATGACCTTTGCAAAGTTTAAATTCATCAATTTTTTTACCAATACGAAGTGTCGACAATGCGGACGTTCACCTTTTCAAAACACTCAAATGTTGGATCAAGTTTGAATTTGGGCTTAGGCTCAGTCCTAGAGTTAATAACAAGCTTAGTTTGGGCTGAGGCTGAAGCTTAAGCTTACTTTTATAATTTTGAAATATATAGGCTATGTTTATGTGATGTGCCTACCTGCAACTAAGGCTCAGAACCAAAAAATACTGCAATACTGCTCCAAAGCAGAATTTCGCATTTCTTATGTTACCTAATACCTAGATAGCAGTAGAAGGTAATGTAAGTTAGGTTCTGATAGTTGGTGACAGAAACGTAATGGCGCGCTTTGGGAAACAAAAGATGTCTTAATTAAACCAGAACTTTCAAGCAGCCGATTTGTTTGCAGTGGAAACTGGTACATTCGACGGGTAGATACTTGTTTCAGCATAAAATGCAGTACCATGAAGGGCGACTGTTTTAGACACAGAGGTATCTCATGTCCTTTGATTTGCTGAGACAACACAGATTACTTAGTTCTCCAGAGTACTTAACGTGTAAGTCTAGACATGAGGGCTACAGACTTTGTGTCAAAAAAAATTGATTGAGCTAGCGGCTGAGGTACTAAGTCGAATTACGGGGTTAACTATCCTAGGTAACATAAACATATCTATTTATCTATCTACAAATGTATCTTTTTTAGTTTAGCCCTCTGTAGCTACTTCGTTTTTTGTCGAAAACCCCTCAAGCGTTTTTAATGTAGCAGACCTAGTAGCTACAACAGCCAAAACGTTAACTGTAGTTCCTGTTCTAGAAGGAACAAAAAGTGGGGGAGATGCCTGGGAATTTTAAACATGTCAAAAACGTTACCAACTTTCAGCCCTAACATGTAATTGTATAATTTAAAGTTGTGACGCAAACATTTTGTAAAAAATCTTTATATTATGGAAAGGTCACTTCTTTAGCCGCTTATACTGGAAACAATATCAAAGGCTAGGTTTCAATGCATGGTATACATTTAGGTAAGGTATTGTTCTACCCAATGCTAAAGACCGGCTGTGATTTGAATTTGTAAAAGCTGAGCTATGGTTTTTCAAAAAACACCTTAAAACGCAATTATCCCCTTAAGGGGGTAGTGTCGCGAAAGCAGTCGACTTTGCGCGACTATAAAGCCGTTTCAGTGAAAGATAGGTTATTGTTCTTTATATATTCTAAAAATATGTTTTAAGGCAAATATTTTTGCCAAGTTTCAGAAAAATTGATGCAGCATACAATTAGCAGTAAAGTCGCAAAGTCGAAAAAATGACGCTTTGAAAACCTATTCACATTCGATAATTTCGTCACAATTAAAAAATTTTTTGTTCAGATTCTTTACACAAAGTAAAAGCACATATGCTCTAGTTTATTCACACAAAATTTAGTGCAAATTGCTTGAGTAGTTGTGCAGTAATGCCTGTTTGAACTGTGAAACTGTGCGTAACCTGTAAGGTACTCACAGCAATAATGATAAATTGTAAAAAATATAGACACTTATTTTGAAATCAAAAGAAAAACGAAGCTTCATTTTTCATTTTTCTTATTTGTGGCAAAAAATGGTGCATCAAAACATTACATGTACTTCACAAGCTGGCCAATCTGATATCTGGCTTGATTTTTTGAACTTTTATGTCTCTATTGTGTGATGTCTGGCTCACAAATGGTGATTGGTTAAAAATATTGGTAGATATTGGTAGTCTAGTGTCTGGCAGTATTTATTTGACACCATATGGCATTTCAAAAGTTTCTCAGTAAGCGTACAATTTCAAATCAAAAAGTTGTCATTTTGCAGCCTATGAGCAAAACTGCTTTTTCGACACTACCACCTTAAGTGATACAAAAATTGAAAATATATATATGCTTCTAAATCAATGTTTATATATATATGAAAAATTATTTCGGTTAGGAAGCAAATTTAAAATTTAAAACAACAGTTTAATTAACGCTAATTGTAGCGTTTTTTACGGTTTACTGATAACTTATCAGTCATCAATGTTCTTGTGCAACGCTGATACCGATAACTGATACTTGACAACTGATAAACTTTGTACAAAGCTACACTGATGAGTGACAAATTTTTAAGGGTAACTGATACATAATAAAAAAAATAATTTTTTGTGTGGCAGGCCCCTGGTGATTTTGACCTTCATAGTAATATTCCAAAATTTCGTGCTCAGAAATTTGAGACTTGAGTTCTGTGGGCGCAAAAATTACGTAGAAATCCCGAAAATGTAGAAAACGCAACTCCATAATCGCAGTTTTTTTACATGAGGCTGTTTTCAAAACCATTTCTCGGAAAAACCAGCAAAGCAGAAATAAAATGGCTACAATTTTGTAAAACAGGACTCAAATCTGCCTACTATCACGTTTTCACCACCGATGAAATCCCAAGTTAAGACATAGCTACTCCGATGGCTTACAGTTCAGTAAGCCAATGTGGTAGCTAGTCTTAACCATGGTATTATACACCAAATAAAAAATGCTCTGAGTGTTTTTCGGTGTAGTTTAAAAAAATCATAGTCTCTTTACTCATACTTTTTATATTTGTCAGAAAAAAGGGTCACTGCGATTATGAAACTACCACCTTAAGGTAGCGCTCAGCAACAAAACTCATGTTTGGCGCTCAGCTCATGCAATAAATAGCAATACCACCGATTAACTTCAACCGATTTTGATGATCTTGGTATCAATAGAAAGATCTCTTAAAAATCTAAACGTGATTGATCTTCGATTTTTCATTTTTATTTTTGATTTTGCAAAAAATCGATTTTTCAAAAATCAGTTGTGTTTGAGCGACTAAAAAAAGTGCTGCGGGCCAAAATTTGAAAATCGAAAAACTTTCACGTCTGCATTTATATTCTTTCTTTCATTGTGCTAATTTTCAACTCAATCGCAAAAACTCAATCGCAAAGGGCAGCTGGGACCCAGGTCCAAAAAAAGTAGTCGATTTCGCTACGCAAAAATGTAAGGTTTGCCCACACGTTTCATTTTTTCAAAAATTAGACCTTTCCTAGGACTGCATATTTCCGTTGAAAAAGTTACAAAAAGCCATACTCAATTTGTTAAGAAATTTAATCAAAAATTTGACATTTTCGAAGATTTATCAGCTTTGTAGGTTTTTCATTTTGGATTTGCTATTTTCACGGCTAAATAACTCAGCAAAATTTCAACGTATTCTTAAGTTTAATACATCAATTTAAAGCTAGGAAACCGCAAATTTCAATGATATCAGTATATAATCATTTTATATGGAAACAAAAATTTTTAGCTACGGCTACAAAATTGTTCAAAAAATTAAAAAAAATTATCACAATATGCACATCAAATGAAAGCTATTTTCATTTTGAACAATTTTCCTTCAAGACATTATGGTCAAAAATGTCGCTGAAAAAATTAAACGCCAAAGTCGGTTCCCCTGAGCGCCACCTTAAGGCTCGATTCATACTTTCGTCCGTATGTCCGTTCAGCCGACAAAATGACGAAATAATGACGTCACAGGCGCTGGCTGATTCACTGCACTAGGCTGTAAGTGACGTTATTATGCAGGCTTAATGGACATACGGACGAAAGTATGAATCGAGCTTAAGGTGGCGCTTCGAGAATCTGTTTTTTGGCGAATTATTTTTCCTGGAGCGAAATCGACCTATGGTTCTTGAAGAAAAGTTGTTCAGCAAGTGTTCAGGAGTCGATTGACGTGTATATCTAAAAATGGAAAAATTTTGAAAAAAATCCAAAATCTGAAATTTGCGTTTTTGTGAACATTTTTTCAATACGACCAAACTAAAAAAACCGTGCGCAAAAAATCGAGATAAAACTAAATTACTTCCTTTTTTGAAAAAGAGACAAACATAGTTGAAGCAAGCGTCTGTAAAATTAAGCCATTCAGCCAGAAAAATAAAAACATGCAACAAGCCAAACAACTTTTCAATAAAAAACCAAGGTTTTTTGCCAAAGGGCACAGATTCCAAATCGCGCATTTTGAGTTGAGACATAACATTTTGACACAATACACAAGAATAATCAAAAAACTGCCTAAATTTTCTTTTTTTAATAGATGGACTTTGAAACGAGATACTTGTTGTTAAAGTTGTACGAAATGTTAAAAATCGTTATAACTAAAAATTTGAAACGAAATTCACAAAACAAAAAATTTAGCATCCCAAACTTTTGAAAACCTTTCAAATGAGCTATAAATTGTCCAAATTGATAGAGTTTGAATTTGTCCGGAAATTCCCGATATTGTGTTTGTGTGCGTATGTGTGTCGTTGCAGCTGTACGTATATACGCATGCTGCATATGCATGCGTATATACGGCCAGCTCATTTGCATATTAATGGGCGCAGGCTGCCGCCTGCTTGTCTAGCCGTCTTGTTAGTTTTTGTTTGGGGATTGCAACGCATATGGTTGCTCGTTTTCGTTACCGTACGAACGGTTTTTCCCTCGTTTGCTCTTGATGCCCTATAGCGGCAATTTGTTTTTGTGGCCCGATTGTTGGGCTTTGGTTTGTTCTCGTTTTTTCTTTGCGGTTTGTAATATTTGTCTCGTTTGAGACTAAATTAGTCTGTTTTTATATTGGTTTTTATGGGTTTAATAAACCTTTTTTTGTCGGTATTATTTGTGACAAACTTGTTCTGTAGTATTAAGATGAACTTTGTAATTATGATGCATTCGTGCACGGGGACCGTACTCTTCCCATAGGGAAGGGAAAGTCCCAGTCACCTTGACTATTGATTACGGGAAATATATTGTGGGCCACACATTTCCTATACAGTCCACTTAGCTCGTCGACTGGCCCAATCTTCCCCACATGGTCCCCGGAGCAAAACAACTATTATTTTTATAATTCTCGCCAGTTCTTTCACTGAGTGAAAGTTCTGCTTATTAATTATAGCGCCCGCATTGTTTACGCATTTGTTCGCGAAGCGAATTTCGTTGCGGGTGGCTGTCGCTCATTTTTGCTCCATTTTATTACGTGGTTTGAGTCGCTAAAATTTCGAAACAATGTCGGCTAAACAACGACGTAAAGCACTACGGATGAGCGCCTCTCGCGAAATTAAAGAAGTGCAATCGCTCTCGAATAGCTCAATGCCTGGTTCAATCGAACGCTTACAGCGTAAAGCTATTATTTTGCAAACTTACCTTCAGAAATTGGAGGCTATTGACCTCGAAGTTTTGGAATCACTCCAAACCGAGCACGAGATTGAACAGGAACTGGAGCAAACTCGAAACTTCAATGACAGTGTAATCGCTGATATTGCCGAAGCGCAAGTAGCGCAAGTGCCGCACAGTCCAGTGACGGCTCATGACGTTTCGGGCAACGGATTACAATCTGCCACGAAAGTGAAATTGCCGACGTTGGTGATCTCTCCCTTTGGGGGGGACCCAGTCAAGTGGCAAGAATTTTGGGACGCTTTCAAAGCGGTCATCGACGATCGGTCCGATTTAGCGGACATCGACAAATTGAATTATTTGCACGGTCTGTTGAAGGGGGACGCCCTTCGCTTGGTAGAGGGCTATCGAATAACGGCCGCCAATTACCGCGAAGTAGTGAAAACGCTTGATGAACGCTATGGCGCCAAGCAAGCGGTAATTTTCGCTCATATTGACGCTTTATTGTCGCTGCCGACCGCTACCGGTGATATTGCTTCGCTCCAATCGGTGCACGACGATATAGAACGACAATTTGCAGCATTGAATCGCTTCAACCGGGTCAGGACATGATCCTGTATTAGATCATTTTATCGAAACTGCCGCGGTTTCTGAAAATCGAAGCCCATTGCAAGCGCGGACTAAACCCGAACTGGACTTTAGCGGACCTGCGTGCATGGCTCAACCAAGAGCTGCGGGCTCGTGACATGGGTCAACGCATGCACCACGTATCACCCAATGATCGAAAGGGTTTAGCCAATAACGCCTCGAAGGGCTCTCGATCCTCTCCTAGAGAGGACCGTGGCTCAGGCAGTGATAATAATGCTAGATCCTCTCATGGAGTGGGTCGCAGAAAACCGGTTACAGCCTCTGCACTCGTCTCACAAGCTAATCGTGTCGCAAACTGTGCATTTTGCGAAGGGGCGCACGCGGCCGAAAACTGTCTGTGCTATACAAATTCGGACTCTCGTCGAGCACAGCTTCGGAATCGATGCTACCGATGCCTCGGTGCAGGACACCTCGCGCGCAACTGTCGCAAAGCAAAACGTTGCCAATTCTGCCAGCGCCAAAACCATTATCCGAGCTTCTGCTACGCTAAATTCGGTTCGCCCGCGTCTGCGCAAACGGCGCAACCCCTAGCTGTTTTCTCGCCGCAACAGCCAATTGTCCCCGCAGCGTCCGATAATGGCGCTGCAGTATCCTCGATTGCTGTTGCCCCTAGCCAGCCTGTCGATCGAACTGTTATGCAAACGGCCCTGGCTTACATATCGAACTCGGGCACTAGTGTTAGTGCCACAGCCCGTTTCTTCTTCGACACGGGCGCCTCTCGTTCATTCGTTACCGAACAGAAGTGTCGAAAACTCAATCTGACGGTTACGCGAACTGAATGGCTTTCTGTGTCGACGTTCCAGAACGCCAGTCCCCAGACCATGGAACACAAAATCGTCGAATTTGTCGTTCAGTGCCGGGACGGAACGACGCTTACGGTCGTCGCTAGCGTCGTCCCGACTATTACCTGTCCCATACTGAAGGTCCCTTTGGGACCTCCAGGCGCTGTCATTCCTGCGTGGGCCTTGGCCGAGCCATTTGTCGACCGCCCAGAGCTCATGAACATTGACATTCTCATTGGCATGGACTATTATTGTAGTTTCATTGCCAGTGAGCGCATTCAGGCTGGCCCCAATTTGTGGTTCCTGAATTCGAAACTGGGATTCATTGCTACGGGTCGAATCCCCACCGACGAAACGGGGCCTAAAACGGTTGCAGTCATGTTGCTGAAAACCTTGTACGCCATCGACCCCGTCGCCAGCCCCACCCTAGACTTGACTAGGTATTGGGAGTTGGAAGAATTTGGCATGCGCGAGAGCCAAGACAAACGGACATTTGACGAAGAAGCCCTGGAATCTTTCTCGTCCACGGTGCAGTTCGTTGACGGTAGCTACCATGTTCAGTGGCCGTGGAAGAAGCCCCTCATGGAGCTTCCAGACAATTATGCCCTGGCTTATGGCCGCCTGAAATCGTTATGTCGCCGCCTTGGTGACTCGCCCGCGATCCGGGAGGCTTATGATGCCGTGTTCCAGGGTCAGCTAGAACAGGGCATAATCGAAGAAGCACCCGTCGTTCCCTCAGAGAACGTCGTGTACTATATGCCGCACCATGCGGTATTTAGCCCTGACAAACCCACCACCAAGTTGCGGATTGTCTTTGACGCTTCATCAAAGGTGCGCAAAAACCTGAACAGCCTGAATGACTGTTTGCACAGGGGTCCCGTGTTCTTGGAAGACTTGTGTGGTCTTTTGTTGCGCTTTCGAACACACCCTATTGCACTGGTTAGTGACATCGAAAAGGCATTTCTGCAGGTCGGTCTGCAACTGAACGAGCGCGACGCTACTCGATTTCTTTGGCTTCGGGACTCATCTCGACCCCCTACTGGCACAAACCTCGTTACTTAGCGCTTCGCTCGTGTGCCAATCGGGGTAATATCTAGCCCGTTTTTGCTAGCACCCACCGTCGCGCATCACCTAAAGCAGCAAGACTCTGAAGTCGCTCGCCGCATCCCGAGTAACATTTATGTCGACAATGTTATTACGGGCGAAGCTTCTCCTGGAGAAGCCCACCATCACTACTCAGAGGCGAAACAGCTGTTTGCTAGTGCGGCGATAGTACTTGCGTGAATGATACTCCAATTCGACTGAGGTGATCAATCATATCCCTCCTGTCAATCGGGGGAAAGAGACTGAACCCAAAGTACTGGGCCTTGCGTGGAATCCGGAGAGAGATGTCCTCCGGTGCTGCTCTATTCGTCCCGTAGACGTCGATTTGCCGGTGACGAAGCGTCGCATTTTGAAAACTCTACCCCAGGTGTTTGACCCGTGCGGTTTCCTTGCTCCTGTTGTAGTCCTGGGTAAAATGCTTATCCAGGATTTGTGGAAACTTGGGCTGGGATGGGATGAATCTGCACCGCAAAATATTGCAGATACTTGGCGGCGTTTTCTTCCCGATATGTCGCGAGCAGCCACTGTCGAATGGCCTCGGTACGTCGGGACCGCGGAATACGCGAACTTTGAACTGCTCGCATTTTGCGACGCATCCGTCCGCGCCTGCGCTGCTGTTGTATATCTGCGCAAATGTGAAAATTCGCAGCGATCGACGTCGCATATCGTGATCGCAAAAACGCGGCTTGCCACTGGCAAGCAAAAATTAACCATTCCACGCATAGAATTGGTCGCTGCTGTTATCGGTGCCCGCTTGCTTCAGTTCGTATCGAAGCACTTGAATCTTCAAATCAGCAGCACGTACCTGTGGACCAGCACACCACTGACCTGTGGACCAGCACACATTCTCAGTGTGTACTGTACTGGCTGCTGAGAGAACAGGTATCTACGCGATTTGTCGAAAATCGACTGCGTGAGCTACGCGACGTCAAGGGCTTACAATTTCGGTATGTCCCTACTTTTGAGAATCCCGCGGACTTGCCGACTCGCGGATGTGACATTGACACTCTCAGAAACTCTCGCTTGTGGTGGAATGGGCCTCTTTGGTTGACCAAGGGGGTGACACAGTGGCCACGCCAAATTCAAATGGATGTACCTCTCGCTTGGCAAGAGAAACAAAGTCCAAATTTAGAGCAAGCAGTTGTCGCTGCTCAGCCAGCCTCGCAATCGACAGACAGGCCGATTAATGAGTTGACATATTCTTCGCTTAGTAAGCTCGTTTAAATTATGGCCTATGTCATTCGGTTTGCTTCGAACTGTCGATCGACGGTTACCTCCCAGAAGCGGGGGCCCATTGAGTCAGAAGAAACTGTCTCACGCTCTCCAATGGTGGGTTCGATCAGTCCAACAGGACAATTTTCCTGTTCTGGTTCATAACCCTGCAGCCCCTAAGGGCATTTGTCGAAGTTTGGGGATATTCAAGGACAATCAAGGACAATCAGGTTGCATGGGAGATTGCAATCAACTACGTTGCTTTATGAAGCTAAGTATCCAGCGTTGATGCCCAAATCAGGTCACTTTGTCGATCTGATAACCATGGACTCGCATCGAAAGGCCCTACACGCTGGGGTTGCTCAGACATTGGCCCTGGTACGACATAAATTTTGGATCATTCAGGGTAGAACGGCAGTGAAAGGAGTCCTAAAAAACTGCGGGAATCTATCGTCGGCTGGAAAGTGGGGAGTACAATCTTCCGCCGGTGCCGCCTCTTCCCGAACTTCGCGTGGGGGAAAGACCCCCGTTTTCGTATACGGGGTTAGACTACTTCGGTCCCCTGTTTGTGCGAGCGGGGGACACTCAGAAGAAAGTCTGGATCTGCTTGTTTACCTGTGCCGTTGTCCGGGCGGTTCATCTCGAAGTTGTTGAAGACATGACCGTCGGACAGTTCTTGCTCGCCTTTCGTCGCTGCATTGTACGGCCCTCCACGGGTGATCGTATCAGACAATGCCAAACAGTTGCACGCAGCATCCAGATTTTTTCGCAAATTGTGGTCCAACGTTCGAGACTCTGAAGCTACGCAAGACATTATCGTTTCCTACGACATGGATTGGCGCTTCCTGCCTGAAATGGCACCGTGGATGGGGGGCTTCTACGAGCGACTTGTTGGTGTGGAAAAAAGGGCCCTCAAAAAGAGTCTCTCGACTTCTTTGGTTACTCTTGCGGAACTTCAAACGGTTGTCTCCGAAATCGTGAACTCTTGGCCTCTAGAGAGCGATTTGAGCCGTACACCCTTGTCGCTTATGCACCTGCTCTCTCCTATGAGGAGAGTCGGGGGTATTGATTTGGCTAGCCGTGACGACGATCCCGAATATTTGGCCAATCCTTCACCTCATAGTTTGCGAGTTAGGTGGAAGCGATTGCAAGAAATCGTCGCGCGTCTTTGGCGAACATAAAGGGCGGAATATTTACTTGGCCTGAGACAGCGGGTACCTGTGCATCGGCAGCGTGGTACGACTCCTTGGCACCCTTCGGTCGGCACAGTTGTGCACATCAGGGAGAACCTACCTCGAGCATCGTGGCGCCTCGGAGTCATTCAAGAATTACATTCGAGCTCCGACGGTTGCATCCGTTCTGCCACTGTTCGCACAAGTGCAGGATCTGTCCTACGTCGGCCAATAAAGCTGCTCTACCCTTTGGAGTTGGGAGACGACTCTGTTTCAACAACAGAAAATGCAGCTTCCCATGGTTCTCCTCCCGTAGGGAGGACACCGCGTAAAGCTGCCGTCGATGCTCGACGAAATTGGCAGTTGTATTCTCGTGACTCTGAAGATGAAAAAGTCTAAGCATCATTCCTTTGAGGAATGTTGCAAGCTGTCTGCCTCCACGGCTTGCTTATTGCTC
>JASANF010014228.1:0-42077 GCA_030248245.1 Trissonchulus sp. WLG1_4
CCCTCTATGACTGACCATTGATAATGGGCCCCTTCACTCCTGCATGTGCATCCAAAATCAAACTGTGTCGAAACTTCTTTGGAACATACAGACGTGGGTTGCCTGCTTCTACAAGATACCACAAAGATCCGATGCAGGTTAGACCCATATCTTTCAAGTCGTCTTCTGTCGACTCCTCAGCAAGAGCAATAACGATGTCTGCTTCTTCAAACTCATGTTTTGGCAACATTACGACACGTCGAATTCTTGATAAAGCGTCAGCCATCAAATTTTCTTTACCCGGCTTGTGAAATACAGAAATCTGCAGCGGACGCAAAATTTCCATCCAACCGGCTATCCTGGGGTTTGGTGGATCTTCCATCCACAGTTTCATTATTGCTGTGAGGGGTTTATGGTCTGTTTTAACTACAATTGGTTTGCTACTTATCAACAAAATATTTTTGAACTGTTTGATAGACCATACTACGGCTAAAGCTTCCTTCTCTACCGTTGAATAATTCTTTTCAGCTGCAGTTAATGCCTTAGATTGTAGTGCTAAAATTTTTTGCCCTGCTTTCGATTCTTGATACAATACTGCTCCGAGACCATGTCCGCTTGCATCAGTCTCGATTGTGAAATGCGAATCTGGGTCTGGTTCCACATGGCTTAAGGCAGTCGACGTTGCCAAACCACGCTTCAGCGAATCGAATGCAGCCTGCTCTGTCAGCGTCCAAAACATACGGAATTTGCTTTTTTGTCAAACGGGTGAGCGGTTGCGCAAGGTCTGCATACCCTTTAATAAACCTCCGGCAATAACCCATTGCGCCCAAAAAGGTTCTCAGTTCCTTCAAGTTGGCCGGGGACTTGTATTCCAAGAGCTTTTCCACCCTGCTAGCGGAAGGCATTATTAGTCCACCCTCTAGATCATAGCCAAGGAACGTAACTCTTTTTTGCGCGAAACGACATTTTGCAAGCTTCAGTTGAAGATGGCTTTTTCTAAGTCTATCAAAAACCGCGCGTAAATGCTTTAGGTGGTCATCAAATGTCTCACTTGCTACTAAAACGTCATCGATGTATACTCCAGCAAATGGCAAACCTTCAAGGACGGAGGAAGTATACCGTTGGAAAGTGGCTCCAGCGTTCGTAAGTCCGAAGGGCATGACCAGGAATTCGTAAAGCCCAGTGGTGGTTGTAAACGCCGTTTTCGAAATGGATGCCGGATCCATCGGGATCTGCCAGTATCCCGACATACAATCGAGGGATGTGAAGTACTTGGCATTTTTCCCGAGTCGTAGTAAATCTTCGATACGGGGAATTGGAAACGCATCCTTGATTGTCACCTTGTTTAGCTTCCTGAAGTCTATGCAGAATCTCACAGATCCATCCGGTTTCCGTACCAGCACCACAGGACTAGCCCAGGGTGATCTCGACTTCCGAATAACTCCCTCTTCCAACATAGTATTGACCTCCTCCTGCTCTATTTGCGCCGCCTTCGGAGACCATCTTCGCGGTTTCTGCTTAATAGGCTCTCCGTCAGTCTCGATAGCATGAGTTACATCCAATGCCCCAGCTATAGCCTCGCTTCTTTTGTTCGCAAACACGTCGCGAAATTCTTCCAGCAATGACAGGAATCGGCATCGTTCTTGTTTGGTTAAATTTGGAGTTTGAACTTCATCAAACAGTATTTGCGCATCTTGCATCTGGACAGCCGCGACAGTTTTTGGCTTCTCTACTGTCAGCTCCTCGTTAACCACATCTCTCGCAAGTCCGACCACGTCACCTTTTTCTAATACCAGACCTTTTGTAGCCACCGGCAGTCCAAACTTATTGGACTTTATTCTGACCATGGCTGTTGGCAGGTTATTGCACAGCATTCCATCGGGCTCGAACACAACGTCACGGTCATGACCATCGACAGCCAGGGTCACACTATTTTTTCTGCGACCTCTGGTTTTCACACGTTCGACCCGCACAATAGCTTTTGTGTTATTTGCATGTGCAGACACCGCCTCACGTGGGTCAGCCAAACTTACCAACCCCACATTTATCTGGTTTGGCTTTGTCCAGACAAATGTACCAATTCCTAATGCGGCAGCGGTCTCTAAGGACAGCAAGGTTTCACTTTCTCCCTGCTCCGCGTCACTGGTCACTGCAAACTTTGCTCTGACCACAGGCCCACCGGGTACCGCAAAGTCGCCTTCGACAAGCGGAACACGATCTTTAGGGCCCCAGGCACCTTGAATACTCAGGCTTTCTGAGCGCTTCCACAAGTGCCCGCCCTTCAGCAACTCTTCCGATACCTGCCTAGGTATGCAATTTACATCTGCTCCTGTATCAACGACTACAGGACCTGGAAGGGATTGACCGCCACACTGCAAGTCGACACCTACATCTGACAATAACGGTCTCTTTTTTTGAACGTTGACTGGCTCTTTAATCACACAAGCAATCTTTTTACCTGGTTCAGGTCTACGGCTTGCCTGTGATCCTTTCTTGCTAAAGCAGTCTTTTGCCAGATGCCCGCTCTGTCCACATGAATAGCATGTTCTCGGCTGAAAATTTTTCTTGAACCCCGAGTTCCCTTTGGCAGCGTCTTTTATAGGTTTTCCAAAACCGCTCTTTTCTTTGCTGACTGCAGGGTCTTTGTCTTTGACACTGCTACCGAACTCTTTTGCTTGGCGCAGTGCTTGACCTTTTGAAACCGTTCTTTCTTGGACTTGAGACAGCGTCAAATCATCTTGACCTCTGTCCAACTGACCCACCATAGTCTCCCTCAGTTTTGGATAAAGTCCACGAAGCCACAAGGCGCGTGCCAGGAACCGGTCGTCGAGAACACGAGAATATATTTTTCTCCATCTCTGCATGTACGCAGCTTCTGTTTCATCCCGTCTTTGAGAGATCTCCAGGAGCTTGAGAGATGCAGCTGTAGGACTCAAACAGGGCTGAATTAGCGGCTTCAGATTGGCAACTGCATCGTCAAACGTACCACGAAGTTCAGGGGACAAAGCACGGAAGCTATCC
The DNA here is from genome assembly GCA_030248245.1 of Trissonchulus sp. WLG1_4. NCBI lineage: Eukaryota > Metazoa > Nematoda > Enoplea > Enoplida > Ironidae > Trissonchulus > Trissonchulus sp. WLG1_4. The sequence goes on from JASANF010014228.1 coordinate 3,001, forward strand.
CGAGCAGGCCCCTCCAAGACCCTGTCCATCACCCCCAACAAGGACTGCCCACTACGCTGAGAAAAGTCACGAACCTGCTCAACCCAGTCGTCAAACTCCAGTCCATCCCGTTCTTCATCCCCAAAGAATGGTCGAGGTAAGGGAAGAGGTACCGTTACTTGTGGTACAATCGGTGGCTGCGGTTGTTGTGGCTGCTGATTTGCTGCTTGAAACACTTGCGCAATCAAGGCCACCATCTGCTCTCTGTCTTGTCTTCTACGTTCGTCCTCTTCTTCGCGTCGTTGTCGATCTCTTTCTTGATCTTCTTGTCGCCGCCGTTCATCTCGTTCTTCGTCCCGTGCTCTTTGTGCTTCGAGAAATCCTTGAAGATCGAATGAACTTTGCTCCCGCCTTGGTGTTTGATCTCTGCTCCGTGATGCTGCTTCTCTCCTGGACGACATCCCGGGTAGTTCGGCACCAATGTAATTGTGGACAGACAAATAGGAAGATAGTTTACTGGATAGGTTCGACAAGCAACAGTATGACTAATCAATATAATGACTGATTACTCTAGTGTGTGCGATCATATCTCTAGTTAGTATTCATTTCACTTCAGTTACATTGCTGGTTTTTCCCCAATTTGTGTGGGACTGTGGGACCATGTCCTCTTAAATATTGTGAAATTTTGACCCCTGTTCCAAAACAGACGCAATTTGTCCTTGTTCTTGCCAGAAAATAGCAAATCTTGACACTGTTTGGCTCTAATTTAGTTAAAAATAGCTCCGATTGTATTGGAATTACCAATGTAAAACAATACTAAAGAATAAAATATAATAATAATTATACAGATAGACTTGAAAGATAATATGAAATAAGAAACCGAATCATAAACGTACATTTTTGTGTATGTACTGTGTTTACTGATAAACTAAACAACCACGGTAAAGTTGTTTTCGGAAAAAATTGACCACTGTTTGGTGTGAAATTTTGGTGAAATGAACATTTCCGAAAAAAATTTCAGATCAAGGCCCTGTTCACATACAACACTGTACTAACACTAACACTTAAAGTTAGTGTAAACACTAACTTTAAGTGCTTCTTAGCACTATACGAAGCACTTAAAGTTAGGGTTTACACTAACTTTAAGTATTAGTGTTAGTATGTAGAGATCGGCCGGGGCCGGTGGCGGGCCGCGGGCCGACCGGGCCGACCGGGCCGGGCCGGCCCCGGGCCGGCCCCGGGCCGATGCTCAGTCAGACGGCCCGGCCCCGGCCCGGCCCGGCTGCACTGCGGCCCGCGGCCCGCCACCGGCCCGGGGCCGCGTGGCAGCGGGCCGGCCCCGGGCCGACCGGCCGACGGGGCCGGCCGGGCCGACCGGGCCGGCCGGGCCGACCGGGCCGACCGGGCCGGCCGGGCCGACCGGGCCGACCGGACCGACCGGGCCGACCGGGCCGCGGGGTGGAGCTTCAACCTCGAACCAATCAAATGCAATTATACATATAGAATGGACGTCGCAAACAAACCCCCGTAGAGCAACTGGTCTTCACGGCAACTAGCGAGCTTTGTCTTCAGTTTAATATGAATGTATTTAAAAGCAAGTGCTGTGCGCGGGAACTAAGACCAACGGCGGGTGGACTATACTTATGTTTATAAGTAAGTAGGCTTAAGTTTATAATTTGACTCAAGTGCGCTGCAACAATGTGAGGATTAGTGCAGTTGAAGGTTTTTGTAAACGCCTAAGCTGAGACAGTTTATTGATTATTTGGTGGGGTGCACCCCACCTACATCAAAACTGATACAAGTTTCAGTATTTTAGCTTTCCGTTCAGCGTCTGCTATTCATTAATTTATTCTACAGCTATGTAGAGTGTAAGGTCCGAGAGCTCGCGCTATCTTATCAAAGCAACAGCTGGGCAATAACACTGCTACTTTAAGGGGCAGCTTTGTGTTTGTAATGCAAAACGTTACAGTTGTATGTAAATTATTAGTGAGCTACAGTCGTCCTTGGACTTTAGCAGTCTTTATTACTGATCAAGCGAACCAGGGCCCACCGGGCCGACCGTGCCGGTCTGGGGCCGATTCCCGGCAAACAGCGGGCCGGCTGGGGCTGACCGGGCCGACCGGGCCGCCGGGCCGACCGGGCCGCCGGGCCGACCGGGCCGGCCCCGGGCCGACCGGGCCGGCCCCGGGCCAACCGGGCCGACCCCGGGCCGACCGGGCCGGCCCCGGGCCGACTGCAACGGCCCCGGGCCGGCCCGGGGCCGGCCCGCTGCCACGCGGCCCGGGGCCGGTGGCGGGCCGCGGGCCGATGCCGGGCCCGGGCCGGGCCCGGGCCGGCCCGGGGCCGGCCCGGTGAAAATGGCTGCGGCCCCGGGCCGGCCCGGGGCCGACACTTGGCTTAGCGGCCGATCTCTATTAGTATGTGAATACGGGCCCAAGTGCAGTTGGTGGGGGAAAAATAGTGGACCTAATTTTTTGGAGTAGAGCACCTTGGGGGAAGCATTTTTTGTAATAGAACCCCTATGCACAAATTTGGATTTTCTGAGCTATGACCCCTTGAAAATTGCATTTTCAGTGTTTTTGGACGTGAACGTAGGCCAAAGTTCGAAGCCAAAATTGGCTATAATCTTTGTTTTTGGATAGTGTTGAGTGCGTTATGATGTTTTAAGGCATCGTCTAGGCTTAGTTGGCAGGATTCTCTAGGCTAAGCTGGCAGGATTTTTTCTGAAAATTTCGATTTTTTATTGCCTAAGCCTGAGCCTAAGCCTGAACCTAAGCCTAAGCCTGATACTAAGCCTAAGCTCCATACTAAGCCTAAGCCCTAAGCCTAAGCCTAAGCCCAAGCCTAAATTAAGGTCAAGTTTGAATTTGGTCAAAAATTGGACGTTTCTGGCGAAATCGGCCAATTTTTCGGCTGGAACACGGTCAAAGAGCCTTTGTTTTGATTCTAAAAAATTGTAAACAATAATCTGACACCGTTTAGACACGATTAGGACGCAAAAAAATCAAGGGCTTCGGAAAAAAAATTGTAAAACGTCCCTCACGGAGGGTTCAGATTTCGGGGGGTCATATCTCAGAAAATCTAAAAAATGAAATAGGGATTTTTGATTTTTGAAGCAAAAATGCTTCCCCCAAGGTGCTCTACTCAAAAAAATAGGTCCACTATTTCCCCTCCAACTGCATTTAACCCAAAATTTCCTGCCAAAAACAAACCAAAGGAGGGACTACAGTAAAAATTTTCACAGATTTGAAAAACCGAGACCGGGTACAAACCGAGACTTTTCGACTGCCGAGACCGAGACCGAGACTGGGCTAGTCTCGGGTTTTGACCGAGACCGAGACCAAGACCGAGACTTCCATCCCTAGTGTACATATCGTACATCTTTACGTTATTCACATTGCTGCTTGAAACGAACTTTGCATTATTACACATTACTCTAATTTCTCTAAAATTGGAGTCCGACGTCGTAAATTTTTCAGGTTTTGGGGGTCGGGAAAAATTTAGCGACCCGCGCAGGTTGAAGTGGGTCCCCAAGGGTCGACCCTCGGCTCAAATTTTTCGACCCAATTTCCGATACGTCTTCATTTGCCCAAATTCAGTTTAAAAATATAAAAATTCCAAATTGGATTTTTAGGGAGGCTGCTGATCCCTTGCTGATGCAAATTTGTGACTTAATGTCGCTTGCTTTCATATATACATGTAACGCGGTCAAATTTTTTTTGGGGGGAAGGGGCCTTTCCGGCCAAACTTTGGAGACCCTCTCCCCTGATTGGCCAAAAGCACCCCAAATCCTTCAAAATTCCGTAAAATTTACGCAAAATTGTCATTTTTACTAAATTTAGCCCAAATTTTCGGGACCCTTCCCCCCTATATACCCCTCGATTTTGGGGGGGTCCCTTCCACCCCCCTCTCATACATGCATGCAAGGGCGTAGCCAGGCGTGGAGTCGCAAGGGTCGCGACCCCTTCCTTTTGGTAGAACCTGAAGAAAGTATCAACATGGGTCTACCCTTTGGTTTTCACACCCGGCCGAAAAAATGTCTGATCTGATATACGTCTCGAATTGACCAAATCTGGCCAAAAAAATCAAAAATTTTCGAAATTTTTTCCTGGAGGCTGCTGCGCCCAGACCCATTGCAACTCTGTGGCTTACTGTTCCTTGTTATTATCCTTCTTCAAAGCCTATGAATGATTACAAGAGTACATAATATGCTGCATTTATGCTGGGGTCGTATTTCAGAAAATCCAAAACCAAACTGTATGCGTGTGAACTTGACTGCTACTTTGCGAATCACGTTTCCTCCTTACTATGTGTATTGTCGTTTTTCCTAAAAAAACTTATTTTGGTCGTTTCAGGAAAGAAGTCAGATTTACATCTCTTTCGCAACACAGTGACAGTAGGACTGGAGTATTGATCTTAGTACGCCTTTTATCCTAACTGTCCCATATTTATATATATACGGCAATGAATATCCGCGTTGCTCAGGTATGATAATAATGTTTTAATCTGCTTTGTAGCGATATAGATAAATATGATATTTATATACATGTGTACAGTGGCGTACCCAGAAAAAAATTTCGGGGGGATTGACTTTTCGATTTTTTGTCATGGGTTAAAATGCACTGATCGAATTTGGCCTAAAAAGTGAAAAAGTTATTTCTGGGGGCTGCCGCCCCCTGATTCCTACAACGTGTGGGGTGCGACTAGCGATCGACCGGAGGCTCCGGCTCCGGCCGGATTTGAGCCTCTGGCTCCGGCAAAAAAAGTGCCGGAGCCGGAGAATTTTCACTGTTCAAACTTTGGCAAAAAAGTTCAAATTTTGAGAAAAAATCACAAGGTTAACGAAGCGGTTAGTCGGTTACAGTACTTATATTACTGCCAGTTGTAATGGCGGTGACTACCCCCCTCTAGCATTATATATTTTTACGTCTCTAACTGACTAAACTCGGCCTAAAAATCAAAAGTTTCTCAAACTTTTAATCCAGGGGCGGCCCCTAGACCCCTATAGGCTTGTAACTACGTGACTTACTGACTTGAACTTGACTTGTAGCTCTGATGTTTTCGACCGGTCAAATTTAGTACAATGTTTGCATGTGCTGTTCTTTCGCAAATTTTTGTGTTAAAATAGCAAAAAAGATCATTTTTATCCATTCCAAAAATTGAAAAATCAGTCCCCCCTAAGTTTTTTCCTGACTACGCGACTGGTATACGCCTAAATTACAGGGGTGAGGGGGCGGTAATCCCCGGAAGCTAGATACATTTATGGCATTGTATCTTCTACAAAGTGTAATCTTTTCCAAATTGTCTATTTTTTTGGTGTAATATATATAAGCTTCTTGACAATTTTGCAAGGTTTGACTAAAAGGGGGAGGTGAGGTCCGAGGTTCAGACGAACACCCTGAACAACCCCCTCCCTCTGACTCCTGACTACGCCCTTGGCACCGCAGTCAGAATGCTATATATACTGCTTAATTTGACCAAATTTTTGACTTTTCGTCAATGTTGATGAAAATTTTTTGTGAGATCACCTAAAACCGGGACCAGTCAGTGGCCAACTATATACTGGTAGTATGAGTGAGTATATAAAGACATATGTATAGAAATGGGGCGTGACTGTTGAAAATTAAAGAATGCTGTTTCAAAAAAATTGAAAATTTTTTCACAATTGTCAACATTTTTTCTAACTTTTTTTTAAAAACACTGCCTCCGGCTCCGGCATTTTATATCCGGCTCCGGCAAAATTTTACCTCCGGTCGTTCGCTAGGTGTGGCTGGATGATCTTCTGTTTGCAACGGGAATTTAAGTGTTAAAATTGCTAAAAACTGCATGTTTAACCCATTACAACAAATCAAAAAGTCATTCCCCCGAATCTTTTTTCTGGGTACGCCACTGCTCTACACCTGATTTTGATTTTAGAGCGCAGTTCTGTGCGCCCGCGAAAAACTATAACTCATCACGTGACTTGAGTGCAATTTTTTCAACAACATCTGTTTTTTACACATTTGTGAAACATTACTGAAACAGTTTTCATTCAATATAATATATGTATTGTATTTTTAACAAATCCATGCACAAAACCCGTGTGCAGACTAGACTGCAGAATTCAGGTTTAGGTTGGCCTAAGCCTATTATTAGTGAGCCTTATTGTTACTCTCCCTACCATATATGTATATAACGGGGTCCAAATTTTGGGGGGGCCTCTCCGGCCAAATTTTGGGGACCCTCCCCCCCAGGCCCAGATCGACCGAAAATACCCTAAATTTTGCGAAATTTTGTAAAATTTTTCCAAAAAAGTGCCATTTTTACTAAATTTTGCCCGAATTTTGGGGACCCTCCCCCCTGGCCCTTCGATTTGGGGGGGGGGGTGCAGTGGCGTAGCCAGGAAAAAATTTCGGGGGGGGAATGACTTTTCAATTTTTTTAAATGTGCTAACATGCACTTAATTTCAATTTTAACGCAAAAAAACTACACATATTAGCATATTTTGTTCAAAAACAACGCTAATTTTTTGACCAGCGGCATTAAAAGTAAAATTGTATCTCAAAACACCGACAATTACAAAACTGCTGGACCGACAAGGGTCCAGAAGCTAGCAAATTTGAAAACTTTAAGAAGATTTTTGACATTTAGAGCCGCAATTTCACCAAAAATGTCATTTTTGCTACGATAAAACAGCTAAAAAGGTACATTAAACAGTGTATTAAGCAACTAAATAGTGTACAATGCACCCATATATATAAACACGCACACGCTTTATTGTACCACAAAAGCAAGAAACATTGAGCCACAAGGTTGCAGGGGTCTGGGGGCGGCAGCCCCCAGAAGAAAAATTGGGAAAATTTTTGATTTTTAGGCCAAGTTTGGTCAACAGGAGACGTATCGGAAAATTTTTCCGGCCGGAGCATAAAAACCAAAGGGTGGACCCTTGTGTAAAATTTCAGTCGGAAAAAATTTCGGGGGGGGGGGGGAATTCCCCCCATTCCCCCCCCCCCCCCTGGCTACGCCCCTGCATTTATGCTCGCTAACTAGTTCACTTTGAGAAATTAGTGGTTTGGTAATTATTTACCAACTTTTAACTTAGTGGTTATTATTTTAACTTTAGTGGTTGGTAATTATTACTTTACATACAAAGGACTAAAGGTGTATTGTTTTTTGTTTTATTTGTAGTTTTATGTTTAGCAAATTATAATTTATATTTTGTCGTTTTTTAGCCTCAAGATCTGATGAACGCTCAGCACTGCAACTTGTTATGTTTGCCTGAGAATTATCAGATGAAGTATTATTTTTATCATGGACTGTCGTGGCCCCAAGTAACGTCATTAGTTGGTGTTGTTGTTTGTGGTGAATTGGCTAAGAGGTCTTTTTCGTGTAGGCTTCGTGAGGAAGTTGTACATTTTTAAGATATTTTCGTTCTGAAAATTGAGCTAAGTATCGTTAGATCAGTATTTGTTAAGTTTTAGGTAAGTAATTTGGGGGGGTGCTTAATATGTTATGGTTTTTATTTTATTGTGTGTCATTATGGGAACTTGTATTTGAAAAATTCTGTGATATCTATGAATGAATTCAAAACAATAATTTTGTTTAAATAAAAACTAAAAATAAAATAAAAACTAAAAAATAAATTTAAACAAACGTAATTTGTTCAAAGTGGTAATGTGTCATGTGAACAACGTACAAAATGCAAACTGTACAAATTGTATATATATAACATGACATCAGCTGAAGCAATTAATCATCAGGTAGGTGACATACATATATATATATATATATATATATATATATATATATATATATATATATATATATATATATCAGGGTTGGCGCGATAGCGCCCAACCCTAGAATAGGAAAATTTAGCACTATTGCGGATTTTGAGAATTTGAACTTTTTGTAGCTCAAAATATAGAAGAGCTTTTTACACGAAATGTTGTGTGTGTACACCCCTTGGCAATACCTAAGTGCTGGCAAAATTTCAGCCGGATCGATCAAGTATTTTCTGAGATACCCCCGGGGACCCCCCAAAATTCACTGACTTGCTCTTTTTTTTCCCAGAACTTTTCTCGCCAGTAGTTCATCCGAGCGACACCTTTTTTGGTTTTTCGCATTTCGTATAGCCTGCAATAGACACGGAAAAAATGATTTTGCTCGGGTGTTTCCGTGAGAGGCTGTGCTGGGAGGGGGGAAACCCCTTTTTTGGGGTCCAAAAAATGACTAAGTACGAAAAAGTTTAGCACACTTTTTAAGAAGTTGCGCAAAACGGCCAGTCATGATCTTTTGCATGTGAGGTGGTACAGTAGTGGAATAGAAACTAACATGGGCTTTTTTCGAATTTCGGCCTATAAGCCTCAGGGCATGCCCATACCCCCCGCCACGTGTATTACGGGGGTAGGTTCGCTACGGGCAGTGGAGCTATCATGGTTATAGCTGGAGGTCTGTCGTTTTGTATACGAATATGAACCCATATGCTGTGCATTCACTGGTATTATCACTTTCTTGCTCAGATGTTGAATAGTCCCCTAGACGGTACCCCCCTGTTGGCTGTATGTCATGTATGCGCGTACGTATCTTCACAATAGAATAATTAGGTTTGCTGTTTGTTTTTCATGATAGTTCAAGTTTTTTCGTGTAATATGGATTGTGAACTTGCGAACATATTATATTAATACCCATTGCCCCACAGATTGCCCCTCCAGGGTGTTCCCAAAAGGGACTCGGGACCCTTTTGCATTTTTGGGGTCAAAATTTTTTTTTCGAGTTTATTCTCCAAAATTTGTCTCTAAGGGTAGTTTGGTGTCCTGAACACGAATCTGGGATTTATTTTTGCCTATACCCACTCTGGACACCCATGGCCTCCAGAGTGCCACCTAGGGGGTCAAAATGGGTCAATTTTTTCGAATTTGAAATTTTGATGTCCATTGGGGTAATTTTACCCCCTGAACACGAATCCGAGGTTAATTTTTGTCTGTGACTCTCGTGAACTCTCCTACGACCCCCTCCTAGGGTACCCCCCCACGACGGATCCAAGGGGTCAAGTTTTGAAAATTAGGATTTTGATGTTCATAGGTGTAATTTGACTCCCTGAACACGACTCTGAGGTCTATTTTTGTCTATGACGCTCATTGACTTCCCTGCGACCCCACCACCTCCCTCAGGGTACCCCCTCCCCGACACGTGTCCAAGGGGTAAACTTTCAAAACTTGAATTTTGATGTCCCTGATTACGAATCCGTAGTTTGTTTTTGTCTAGAGCCTTCCTGGATTCCAATCCCCCGAACGGGAATCCAAGGGGTCAAATTTTACATAAGTATTATATGTACACACTACACATGTACACTTACGTACATACTACATTGGTCCGCTTCAGGCAGTGAAGCCGTCATAGCTATATGTAGTGATAGCTATGCTCTGTGCTTCGTTTCCACTACAGCGGAAAAAGAGAGTGGACTAGTAAGGAAAAATGCCCTTGTCGGGCGGCTCCTTGGGTAGAATAGGTTACTGTCTGTCTAAAGCGGAAAAATACTTAGGCTGAGCCATGGTTTTTTTTTGCGTCCCACAGTGCGTCCAGACGCAATGACATTCAGCTGGACGCAAATTTTTTTAGCGGGACGCAAACGGGACGCAGTGATTTTTTTGGAATTCTGACTAAAAACCCCAGTATAAAGTCCATGTGCAGCTGCTGGTGACCGAATCGTAAGAAAATTCCAATATATACGTCTCAATTGACCAAATTTGACCTTAAAATCTAAAAATTTTCCAAATTTCTTCTGTAGGCTGCAGTAACATATTGAGTCTTTTGGAGTAGCTACTAGGTTTTTCGACAGCGCCAGACCCCCCCGCCAGGTTTTTATGGCCGGCTAGAAAAAATTTCCGATAGGTCTCCAATTGACCAAATTTGGCCTAAAATAAAAAATTCTCGAACAAGTTGTCTTGGGGGCTGCCGCTCCAGACATCAGCAACTCTGTGGGTTACTATTCATTGCTGTTATTTTTCATGCTGGGTTTTTTAGGCCATTGCTAAGGCCATGGCCTAAATTTTTCCGGATCGGCCTAAATATTTTCAGCGATTGAGGCCAGCTGGCCTATGTAATCTTTTTTAGCTGCGGATGCAGAAAAAATTTCCGATACGTTTCCAATTGACCGAATTTGGCCTAAAAATCCTCTAAAATCTGCAACTTTTTTCAAACTTTACTAAAGTAGAGAGGCGTTACAGTTTCTGTGCCATTGTAAAGCAAAAAGACGACACTTATTAGCATCTAACGTAAAAGTGGAACTAAAAACATAGAAGATTACAAAAATAATGGGCCGGCATGGGTACTCTAGTAGGTAGACATGCATAGGCTTTGATGAAAAATTCAATCCCCCCACTTTTTTCTGGGCACCCAACTTCGGTGATGTCACCTAAAATGTCAGTGACGTTAATAACGTAGCGTATGCACCGATAGAAATACAAGACTTTTACGGTACCACCTGGACGCACTGTCATTGTGTGGGACGCAATTTTTTTGAACGGGACGCAAAATGGACGCAGTCTCGGATTTGAAAAAAAAAACCCTGGGCTGAGCTTGTAAAAGCATTGGTACAAGACGTTATTAACGAGAATATGCAATTCGTGTGAGCTCGTCAAAGTAGGTGGACTAGGTATACCTGTTGAGAATAGGAATATGATCTTCGTAGGGCAGACACTGTTTTCCGCACCCTATTCGCGCGAACTTACAGCCCGTTCTTGGTTTGTTTCAACTGTATTTTCTTATTATTATTATTATTGTTGTAAAGTATATATGCTTGATAAAACGGTTCTGTGAGATAACTGCAGACCTTATCCAGATTCTTAACTGATCGTTTGATCGAAATATATGTATATGTACTTAGTAAGCATCTTAATTCATTCGACTTACTTTATTCGATCATATTTAAATTATGCATATTGTGTTAGATGTGTGTAAGCTACAGTAGGAACTCCTCCATAATCTGAGAGTCCATAATCTAAAAACAAGAGCTTACAAGAAACTGCGACGTAAATTGACCCATGGCGTGCAAAATACATTGGTGCGAGGTAGGGTTCAGCGTCCTTGTCAGCCGAGAACCTTAGCAATCCCTGACCGATTGTTTGCACACCCCCGAATTATTTCAGCCGTTCAGCCAACAGTCGACATTTCAGCTAAAATTATTATGAGTGCCCGCTCTAACGTTTTTGCCATTTGCCAATGTTGAGTTAGTGTAAAAAAGCCTGTATGTTACATGAGCACATGATATAATTTAGCTGAAGGTCGCGCGAATAGGGTGCGGAAAACAGTGTCTGCCCTACGATGATCATATTCCTATTCTCAACAGGTATACCTAGTCCACCTACTTTGACGAGCTCACACGAATTGCATATTCTCGTTAAGAACGTCTTGTACCAATGCTTTTACAAGCTCAGCCTAAGTATTTTTCCGCTTTAGACAGTCAGTAACCTATTCTACCCAAGGAGCCGCCCGACAAGGGCTTTTTTCCTTACTATAAATACACTTAGATTGCCTGAAAGTGAGAACTTATCAAAAGAGAATCAGACTCTGCTGTCACAGACAGTTTGAGTTTTAAGTGGATTTAAAAATGTCAATTTAATTAATTTATTCTAGCTATCATACGTGGCAGAGGACGAACGCGGTCAGATTGTCGGATATGTGCTCGCAAAAATGTATTTATTTATTTTTATTATGCAAAGTTATATAATCTGTGTTAGCTGTGATTTCGTGGGTTTTTGTGATTTTTAGATATGTAGAATTTGTGGCCGCAGCAGTAGGAAGAATGCTACGAGCGGGACATTACTAAAGAATCTCTCCTTTTTTAATATTGTGTATACTGATTACTGGTATATAGTTCAGGAAGATTTCATCTACTCAATTTTTTGTGTTTTGGAGTGTAAGCTGTTTTGTAACGAATAGCGAATCGACTAAAGTCTGATTAGAAATTGCTGAACCCTGAGACAAAACAGGTGGCGTGTTTGTGACTACTCGCTGTAACTCTTTATGCTCGCAATACGTTGTTTTCGTAATCAAATCGCGTGTTTGTTTTTGTGTCAGGGTCCAGCATTTTTGGTCAGACTTTAGTAATATTACAGATTGTGAGAGGAGCTGTGGATTTTAAGCTTGATGATCATACAGCTGCCGCAGACAATAGTTACTTTGTAAAAATGTCGTATTTTTGAAAGAATGTGACGTGTGTACTTTTAATTTTTGTGTAATTTTTAATGCAGATCATAATTTTAGCCTAATTATAGTTTTTTTATTTAAAAGAGTTAAAGATTATGGTCTTGGTCTGGTAAAAAATTATTTTTTGAAACTTTGTAAGAATTGCATAACTGTATCCGATAAACATCTATTTTTTCATTATTTGCATAAGGAGTGTCTTAACTAAACTGGAAATAAATAATATATTATTAAATCATTTTATTTAAAATAAATGTTTAAAATTGATGTAGTGTTTTCAGGGAAGAAGATTCTGACGACGACCCTCATGGACATATTACTTCTCTGGTATATAAGTGTGTATGCTTGTTTCCCTTTCGTATGCGTAAAGCAAAGCAGATGCTATTTTTGTTTCCTGTATATACTTCTTTACGCTTTTAGGATTGATACTATATTACCGTACTAGACTGTATTAACTATAACAGCAATACTATATTAATAGCTGTATATACTATAATACTGTACTGCAACATTACGAAAGAAACGCGCCGAATCCTGATCTTATACAGCATTATTGGGTGTGATTATTTAATATTTCGTAATTTTGCCGGCTGAACGGACGTACGACTGTCAATAGGAATAAAGCCTTTACAGGACGTTCTGTTATTTATAGGCTGTAAAACGGTCTCATCGGCGCCTCGGTATCGCTCAGAAGCTGATGGACCAGACAGCCCGCGCCATGGTGGAGACATTCAACGCAAAATACGTTTCCCTTCACGTCCGAGTCAGCAATCGGGTGGCCCTTAGTCTGTATCAGACTGTCCTAGGATTTCAGTCAGTTTTCCATTGCTGCTGGTTTTAGAAACTAATAATATTATGAATTAGGTCCAAAGTTTGACTAGAAATTGCTGAACCCTGAGATAAAACAGGTGGTGTAATTTTTGTGGCTACTGGCTACTCGCTGTACTCTTGATGCTTGCTGTTTGTAGTTTATATATACATAATGAAATCGCTTGTTTCTGTTTTGTTTTGGGGTCCAGCATTTTTTGGGTCAGATTATAGTGTGTATAATTATGTAAGAAATTTATTGACCGTAAGCCTACAGTATTGGCAGACAGAACGGTGGTTTGTTTTTGTAGATCTTTTTGTAAATACGTAATGTGCAACTGCAAAATTCGGGAGGGTGGGGGGCAAGTCATCCGCCAGTTCTTTGATGTCACGTCAGTGTTACTAAGTGATGGCAATTCATTGGTTATAAAACCGAACCGTGACGTTTTTTTAGAATAACTGAAGTGGAACCGAAATATTATGCTGATGGGGAGGATGCCTACGCCATGAAACGAGATCTAATCAGTTTTGCGAGCGAAGTAAGTCGTACGCTGGGACTGGACGCAGACTATTGCTATAATTATTTTTCTATTTTAGGGCGTAGTCAACGGAACCCGCAAATTAGTTGAACAGAATGTTTGTATGGTTCCGATTTTCGTAATGCAGACGCACATAATATTATGGTCGATCATAATCAGGGACTTTCTTCTTTTACGTCACTTTCCAACTTTTCTAAATACGTACCTAAAAAGATATCGCTAGACTTACAAGAGCATTTTATTTGATTTTATGACCAGGCGATTCGGCGAGAGGGGGTACAAAAGAAAATACCCAAAATGCCACATTTAGTATTCTATAATTTTGATTTGATATTTTCGATTGATTATTTATGTTATCTTTGTCTCACTTGCACTTCTTATCCATTTATTTTTCAGAAAAGCATTAAACCTGCCGATCCGACAACGTTTGGGCCCAAAAGCAGTTCTGCAGAAGAAAAACATAAATAGACTATTTAAATTATTATTTGTATGTGACTTGTTTTAATAAATTCTCTTGTCAAATTGGCTGTGAGATTAGTGAGATGCGTCAATATTTCGAATGTAATAATATACCTGAACGCGAAGTGTGATCAAAAACTTGGCGTAAAACTAAATCTGCTTAATATACCAACATTTACAGCATATTCGAAGATAAAACTTACAGAAAATTTTAATGATGGTCTGCATTCATGGCTCGGACCTGCCGAAAAAAGGAGGTCATCTAGATAGACTAAACACCGAATTCCTAATTGGCGGTATCTAGCTATGGGCGACTTCATTAATTTGGTGAACAAACGTGGTGCTGATGCTAGACCAAAACACAAAGCAGTGAACCAGGAAGTATTGTCGTTAACGCCAAAAAGGGTTGAAAATCTTTACGAATCGGAATATGAAAGTAAGCATCTTTCAAGTCAAGTGAAAAGAACCAGGCGTTCTCCGTCACGAATGTTAATAATTGTGATTGATTTTCCATTCAGAATTTTGTGTATTTCACAAACTGATTAAAATGGGAAAGATTAATCACCGGTCGCTTGTCGTCTGTAGATTTCTTAACTAGAAACAGGTTTGAATTGAATTTAATCTCACTCTGAGATATATTTCGGATTGCTTCTTTTTTCATAAGGGACGAAATTTCTTGATCAATTGTTTGTTTTGATTCGCCAAAAGAGGATAGATTACTAGATAGTAGATTGCAGTGGTAGCCTGGGTTTATTAGGGATAGCAGTTAGCTCAATTGGGTAGCCGGACACTAACTTAAGGACTAATTGTCCGAAGTTAACGTTTTCCATTCGTATAGAAAAAAAACGAAGGCGTCCAGCTCCAGACGTAGGAAAGTTGCGTATTTTGCATATATATAATCTTGCGCTGTAGCTCTCTTTTCCAGAATGAATCCAGACTCCGTTTTTTTGGAGGGAAGTTAGTAGATTGATGTTTACCTGTGAATTACTGTTGCCGGGGGCCGCCTCTGTGCAACTTACACAGAGCTCGAACTCGAACCCCTCTGTGCGCCCCAGCGGCATCCGAGCTACGATTGGGTCATACTAAAGTGTGTTACGCACAGAATCTACGCGCTGTTTGCCAGCCACATGTTGAACAGAATGTCAACATGTAGCCTGAAAACGACCAGCGCATCTGCCTGTGCTAGAACACAGGCAGGCTGGAGTGTCTCACTCTTCTTCTATATAGAGTGAGACGCTATTATGTACTCTTGGTTAAGTCGAAGTCCACGGTACGAAGATAAGGGCATTGAAAACTTAAGCCACGTTCCTTGGGCAACGACAAACTTCAGTCAGCGGCCATGAAGAATAGATAATATTGCCTAAATTGTAAAGTCTTAAAAGTAACTCCAGCTTCATGATTGCAAAAACTTGACTCATTTGGCCGTAGATTTCTTGGTATTACTCAGGGGCAAAACGATAGGGACAAGGACAAGGGCGAATAAGAACTGCACTTAACATAGAAGCATTCATCCTTACCTACCTTTAGAAGTACAGTAAATAAAAGCTAAATAGTATGCGCTAAGAGTTATATACGCACATTGTCTTTTTATTACTGAATAGATAATATACAGCAATGAACAAATACAGTACAGTCACTGTTAGCGGAAATAAATACATTTGGCAAAGAATACTAATTAATTTTCGGGAAGGGAGAACGTATATACACACAAAGCACAAACCCACGAACAAAAAAAGTGCACTGACACAACACTTGAAACAGCAAAATTACGAAAACCATTATTTAGTCACTTTATTTTTCTTAAATCATTCGATTTTATCCCGGTTTGGCAATTTATTTTCTTTTTTATTCAGTATTTTATTTTAATCATAATTCACTATACATACACTCAATTTTCATACTACATATCAATTTTTATATTAAAATTTTAGTGCCGAAGATGAAATACACACGACATAATAGACAAACGCTTTCTACAAAACAATACAAGCAATTTCAGTTAAATATAAAACAATTTAAATCCAGTGCACACTTATTACGTTAAAAAATACAAAAAATGATTTAAGCTTCACAGTGACGACTACAGATCCGATTCACATCACTATTTTTCCTAAACCATTATAATATATAGTGGCGGTTTTCGCAACAAATTTCTTCCGAGGGAAATAAAATATTAGAAAAAATAAACATAAAACCGTGACACTACCGAAGTACAATCGCTCAAGTATTCAAAAAGCCTACTATCGATAACTTCACTATCTACTGCGACGGTTAAAATATCATTAAATTCATATCATAATCATATCACAAATTTCACTAAAATTTTAACGGTCTAGAATATTTCTGAAAAGGTCTCGAGTCTACGGACTACCGTTCGCATAATACACTTCATAAAACGAATTTGACTAGCTACTAGCTAATAGGGGTGGGCGCGGTAACAATTTTGCGTTACTACATACCGCAAAAATAACCGCGGCTTTCGCGGTAATTACCACAAAATTTTGCAGTAACCGCGGTAACAAAACGCCTGCGGTTACCGCAACCAAAGTTTCATAATATATTGGGTAACTGCAAATTTTTGACTCAAATGGAGCTTTTTGGGACACTAAAGGCTGTTTTTGCGACTATCTAATTGTCACCTCGTCAGTCGTCGCCTTAAACAGACAAAGACAAACCTTTGTTTAGCTGGAGTAATTACCGCGGTATTACCGCAAATCGCGGTAACCGCGGTAACAAAACGTCTACTGTTGCTGTAACGAAGTATTCGTTAACACAAATTTAGTCTCAAATTAAACTTTTTAATCTTTTAAAGGCTATTTCTGCGTCAAGTCCTCTCTTCAGTCGTTCTCTTGAACGGATAAGGACAAAACTTTATCAACTACTGAGCTGTTGTGAAGGTGGCTGTAAATATTTACACAATGACAATAGTGTCAAGAAACAGAGTCGTATCCGATACCAGAGTACCAGACACTAGACAGAAAAAGAATGACTCAGAGGGTATAACCGCCTATCGCTAAATCTCCAGACCAGCACTCTTGTTTTAATGGGGTTTGGTTCTGGTGAATGGTGATAATTGATTTTGGTCTGTTAATCGAGCAATTTCATCACGTGGACCTTCTCCCAGCTCCAATGGACCACTTTCTTATAACCACTTTCTTACTGTATTGCCCTTGCGCCTTACTTTCTATTAAGGATGATTACCAAATTCTATTGCCGCTGAAGAGACAAAATCTCGTTAAAGTTAACGGCAGTAAAAAACAAGCATAATAACATGTTATCGATAACACACAAAACAAACTACATACACTACTTGAAAATAAAAATAACGAACAAAAATAAATAAAACAATGATTTTTTTGTTAGTTGTACACTGATTAAGCATTATTTTTGAACTAAAAATTCATTCAGACCCGCTATAAAGGCTTTAAAACTGTGCGGTACCCGCGGTAACAGGCAAGTTGTGGTAACCGCACTTACCGCGCGGTAACAGACCCATTACCACATACCGCAAAATTGCGGTTACCTAGCGGAACGGCATTACCGTACCCACCCCTACTAGCTAACAGTTTCTTTTCAATAGTTTCAACTGTTTCTGTGTGTGTGTGTGTGTGATAAATTAACGACTTGAGTTCAACAATGAAATACAATGCTAATCTAGGACACGCGAAACTTTCCATTATGCTGGATTCAACATAGAGGCCGAGTTTAGTCAAGACAATAATGGACAATCAAAGTTTGTCTTGGTTAGCTAATACTTTTGCACAATCCAAAACTTATCCGCAAAAATCAGTTAACGGAATAGTTTTTCACCTACTATATTAAAACATAGTTTCTTTTATTTGGCAAATTCTTATCAACAATCCAATAACCAAAAATCTATCATCGAATTAATGACAAAAATATTAGCTAACCACGTCATACATGTAACGGGTCCAAAATTTTAGGGGGCACCTGGTATATTTTTTATGAGGGGGGGGGGATGCCGACCAAAATGGGGAGGCGCAGAAAATTCACGAACACTATTTTTGAGCGAAAAAATGGTTATCATACGTTTTATGTTATGTTTTATACATTATTATACAAGGCTACACTGAAACTAAACTCAGCAATAAAAGGACCCAAAATCTCTACCAAAGCGACATCGCTACAGCTAAAGTCGCACGAAAGTCCTTTCGAAAAAAATGTTGGGCGATGGGGGGCACGACCAAAATGGTGGGGGAGGGGGGCTCTGGACAAAATGGGAGAAGGGAGGCATCCCCCCCCCACTAAAAATATGCCAGGGCTCTCCAGTAGCCCGTTTCAATAAACCCACAGGCACAAATTTGTGGGCCTGTGACCTGTGGCCACAGGTGCCTGTGAATCCCGTTTCAATAAGCATGAAATGCTGCCTGTCACAGGCTACAGGCACAGGTCACTATTCCACAGGTGACGCACACAATGTGACTGCATGCTCGGCTTGCCAGCAAACGCACAAAGGTACGCTGCTGAAAAACAGCCTGCTGTTATATGCGCGTTATATGAATTTCGCTGTGCCTGTGGCCTGTGGCCTGTGAGCTGTGCCTGTGAGATATTGAAACAGAATTCACAGGCACAGGCTCACAGGCCCACAAATTTGTGGGCCTGTGAGTTTATTGAAACGGGCTACAGTCGAATTTCAGGAACAACCTTCAATCTCCCCCCTTAGATCCACCATAAAAACCATAAATTTTACATTTTTGAAAAAGTGTCCTTTTCACCCACTTTTACTCAACAAATTGGGAACCCTCTCCCCTGCACCCTCAATTTTTTTAGAGATCCCCTCTCTTACATGTATGAATCCTCAATCCCATAGCAGGGTTTTTATCAAATTATATAAAAAATAATTTCATTTCCCTCAAATGGATTCCTCATCCTGACTCTGTCCGTCGACCTCAGCCCCATTGCTGGTGCCATTCTGTCCTTCCTTTGTCTCTCTATCCTTCTCCGAGCTATCGGCCGAGCTGCCAGCGTCAGAGACAGAGGCGGAACAGCTTTTACTGTCACTACTGCTATTCTCCTTGGTCGGTTCGCTGGGCTTCGGCGTGCTGCTGGGAGTGGCGGCCTGAGGCGCCGTAGAGCCGGCCCGCCCATTGCTCCCAATCACAGGCGCATTCACCGCGTTGCCATTCGAGATCACACCTAAACAACAAATTAATCGGCTCTGGGATGTAAAAAATGGGAATTCCATGCTTTACGGCCAACGTTCGTCACTTTTCGCAAACTAGAATGACATGAACGTATGGTACGCTGATGAAAACTTTTTTCTGCACTGTGTACACAAGAAAATAAACGTGCTTTATGTATTTTATTGACAACTGTCATGGTACTTTTGTGTGCTTTACGTAAGAAAAAATTCCTTGTAATCAACAAAAATGTGCCTCTGAAAGCTAATTTAGAAGTCACATCACTCAGTCAGAAGGAATCTGATTCAAATAATTTTAAAGCGGTCCAAATATGCTCGACCTTAACAAGATAATCCTTCACCAAACTCAGCGGCCCATTCCTTACCGGGTTAACTGACTGGAGTTGGTTATTAAAGTTTGGAGACTGGTATCGGATGAAACGAGTTAGAATGAGCCGCCTGTTCAAATTTAAAAGTCCAATAACCATTCCTAAACTATCATTGGACTGGACTAAAAAGGAGCCAACATGCCCGTTTAGCATAACTGTGAACAGTTGTCAGTTCAATCTAACTAAAAAGCATCGCGCTAAAGCGAAGTCCGCTTGATAGTCTGATGGTTTTGGAAAATCACCTTTCAGCAGGCATTTAAAACCGTTTATAGTCGGACGAAACAAAACCCTTAATGGGTCCTTTAGTCTAAATTCTGGACTAACCAATGTCTTCTTCGTGAGCGACGGCCCCCTGGGTGTAGCTGAGACCAAGTCCGTACAGATTACCACAGTAGCGAGACTCGTCCAAGGAATCTTCGAAAAACATCTAAAACATTAACAAAAAAATGTTTTTCTTACCTTTTGTAAAATGACTGGTTTAAGTCGGACTAAAAATAAATTCTGTCAACAGTCCAGAAAAAACTGACCATTAATAAGCCCCATAATCACACTCATCAGGACCAGACGCTTAATAGTCGACTTAGTCGACAACAAACAAACAAAAAATAAACAATAAACAATTATCCCACCTCCTTCATCTTGAAGAAGGTGAGACCCGTAAGTAGACTGTCCGAGCCTGCCTGGTGCTGCGGGCCGATGCGCTCGATCTGCAACTGATCCGCCACCTCCTGCAGGCCGCCCTTCAGAATGCGACAGCTCTTCATCAAATACTTCACATCGTACACCTGAAATTAATGTCGGACATGTCTACGGGTCGACTCGTATTTCACTTTGTAAGATCATAATTTCGTAATTTTGCCGACTGAACGGACATACGGCTGAAAGCATGAATCCACCCGACCACTATAACGCTTATTAAAGAGTTGCTTCGCGGGCCGGGCCGGCTGCGCTGATTCTTTGATTTTTATCCAGCCTGCATAGACTAAATTTGGCTGCAGTGTCCGCTGTCGATGCGTAAGCATTTTTTGTGGAAGTCAGACAAATACTGTATAGTTTCAATATATATTTAAGTATTGAGTGAAAAATTTTATATTTCAAAAATCTTGCAAGAGGTGGAATCACGGAGAACAACAATTATCGATACGGTAAGTATTGATCGAATAATCAACAAATTAAAATTATATACCAAATTTTGCAAGAAACTGCTAAATTTTGACATTAGTAGGACACCGACCGGCAAAATTTTCTCAAAGGAAGGACCTCTAGTTACTATAACCTATCAAAGTCTGTTAAAGCAATTTACCACACATGTATAAAAGGTAAATATTGTATAAATTAAATATTATATTAATCCTATAAACTGTCAACGTGTATACGGTCCCAAAAAAGACACACTAGTTTACCTTGGGAAAGTATAACCTGAGCAGTTCAAAAAATTCTGATTCATCACTGGGCAGTGGTTGATTTGTTAACAGCTTCAGCAAGTAGCCAAAATCATAGCCGCTGAAATAAACACAAACTGTAGCTAAAATACTTTTCTTCTAATGAATAGGACATTAGGACATAACAACACCTTAACGACTTACTTGATTTATCAAACCACATCGCTAAGCAAATTACTTCGTGCATAATATATCACCTGCACTAGGTCAAGCTTTCAGTAAAGCCGTAATAAATACAGATCACAAAAAACCGTCAACGGAAGTGTTCTAGTCAAATTAGGTCCAAAATGAAGAATACAAAAAACGAGTCCGCAGTCACTAGCCTTGAAGTTTGACGACGGAAAAAAACTTTGCAAAAGAGGTGAAGTAGCCTAGTTGATGACCGAGAGGCATTTTTCTATTTCTCCCAATTTCCATCAAAAACGTCAAGGTTCGTCAGCAACCTTTATAATATATAAACCAGCAGAGTCAAAACTGTGGAACAATGTCTACCTATGGAATGAAAGCCAGGTGACATCTTCGGCGAGCACGAGACCCGAGGTGATGAGGAGCTCGGCAAAGTAGATGGGATCGATGCCGTCCTCCTCGTGGTGGTTGAATATCAGGCCTGACTGCTGCAAAAGGTCGATGCTGTCCTGAGCGTACATGTCCTCGCTGAAGCCAAAACAACCACAATCCAGTGCATAATTAACAACAGGTCTTTCCCCGCAACAAGAGCCCACGCAGGGAGTTGGGAGCTGAGTCTCCCAGGGTCTTATCCAAAATTGGATTTATCGGATTTGATTTAACTTCATTTCGTCAATAACGCAGCGTCAGTTAAACGTAATTTATTGAAACTTCGCACACACCGAGCTACTGTATGTAAGCCATGTAGGGCAAAATTTCAGCCGGCTATGTGAATTTTGTGTTGCGCTATTAGCAAAATTAATTTAAACATTATGATTATGCGTTAAATCCAATTTTGGATAAGGCCGCCAGTCTACTGATGCAATCGCGTGAGACCATACGTGCGCAGTTAGCGGATTTCGGGGGTGGCGGTGAGCTACTGGGGGGGGGGGGAGCGGCGCAACTTTTCCGCCGATTTTAGCTTCGTAAGCCACCTTTCGTGAGCCACCGATTTTGCCGTCGCGAGCTACCATCCAAACATTCTGGGGAGGGGGCGAAGCCACTATTTGAAGGGGTGAGGATGACATCAGAAAAGGGGGTGGCTCCGCAAAGTCCCCTACGCCCGTGTATGCTTGAGACGCGATCCCCCCCGCTGCCCCGGAGCCGAGAAACTGAGATTAGCACAGCACCCTGAGTTGGATACGCTACACTTTGATGTCAAGCCAGAGACTGCGTTTGCTGACTTGCTATTTTAGGATCGTACATAGTGCTCAGCAGTACCCAATGGTACACTAAACTGGGCAATGTCTGGAATATTTATCGTGCAGGCTCCCTCCCCATTTCAGATGGGGTGCCCGTGCCCCTTCCATAACCCAAAATTTTTTCCGAAACGACGTTTCACATATATAACATATAGCGACTTTTTAAATAGCGATTTTAGTTTTTTAATTTTAATTAAATTTTTTTTTAATTTTAAATTTTTAGTAAAACGATGTCGCTTGGGTAGGGCTCTTAGGTCCTTTCTTGTTAAATCTAGTATCAGTGTAGCTAAAACAACGTAAATGAAAACGTAACATTTAACCTATATATATAGACATATATGCATACATGGGCGTGGGGGGTTTTCACCCCCCCCCCCCCAGAAAGCATCATCACCCCCCCAGACAGGTGCCTCACCCCCCCCCAGAATGCTTTCGAGCTACTGACGACGGCAAAATTAGTAGCTCAGGAAGGTAAAATGGTGGCTCACGGAGCAAAAATGGGCGGAAAAGTTGCTCCGCACCTAGCGATCGACCGGAGGCTCCGGCTCCGGCTCCGGCTCCGGCCAGATTTGAGCCTCCGGCTCCGGCTCCGGCTCCGGCAAAAAAAGTGCCGGAGCCGGAGAATTTTCACTGTTCAGACTTTGGCAAAAAGTTCAAATTTTGAGAAAAAAATCACAAGGTTAACGAAGCGGTTAGTCGGTTACAGTACTTAATGGCGGTGACTACCCCTTTCTAGCATTATGTATTTTTACGTCTCTAATTGACTAAACTCGGCCTAAAAAACAAGCGATTCTCACACTTTTAATCCAGGGGCTGCCCCTGCCGCCCCCAGACCCCTATAGGCTTGTTTGTAACTACGTGACTTAGTGACTTGAACTTGACTTTTAGCTCTGATGTTTTCGGCCGGTCAAATTTAGTACAATGTTTGCATGTGCTGTTATTTCGCAAATTTTTGTGTTAAAATAGCAAAAAAGTTCATTTTTACCCATTCTAAAAATTAAAAAAGCAGTCCCCCCCTAAATTTTTTCCTGGCTACGCGACTGGTATACGCCTAAATCACAGGGGTGAGGGGGCGGTAATCCCCGGAAGCTAGATACATTTATGGCATTGTATCTTCTACAAAGTGTAATCTTTTCCAAATTGTTTATTTTTTGGGTGTATATAATATAAGCTTCTTGACAATTTTGCAAGGTTTGACTAAACGGGGGAGGTGAGGTCCGAGGTTCAGACGAACACCCTGACCAACCCCCTCCCTCTGACTCCTGACTACGCCCTTGGCACCGCAGTCAAAATGCTACATATATATACTGCTTAATTTGACCAAATTTTTGACTTTTTGTCAATGTTGATGAAAATTTTTTGTGAGATCACCTAAAACCGGGTCAGTGGCCAACTATTATACTAGTCGTATGAGTGTGTATATAACGACATATGTATAGAAATGGGGCGTGACTGTTGAAAAATTAAAGAATGCTGTTTCGAAAAAAATTGAAAATTTTTTCACAATATTGTCAACATTTTTTCTAATTGAATGTTTTTTAAAAACACTGCCTCCGGCTCCGGCTCCGGCATTTTATATCCGGCTCCGGCTCCGGCAAAATTTTACCTCCGGTCGTTCGCTATCCGCACCCCCCCTCCGGTGGCACACCCCGCCCCCAAATTCGCTAGCTGCCCACGTATGGACATATATGGACATATAGACATATATATATATTATTATAAAAATGCCCTTTCACCAAGGGCAGCAGTGTGGGTAGAATAGGAAATTTGGCTGATCTTATAGCGGAAAAATGCTAATAAGCTTGTCAAACACCCGGGACAAGTTTTGCAGTCGAATAGGGAAACTCAGCTTGCTAAATGAAGCGGACAAGAGTTGCGTCAGAATAGCAGTCGCCCGACACGTTAGTGCTTTCTGCACCCTATTCGCGCGAATAATTAGGAAAAACATTTTTGACGCTTACTAGCACTCAGGACTTGGGGTCAGGTGTATAGATTATAAAGTATTAATACTCTACAGATACAGGTATATATTTCATTTAAATTTCTCCACGCGCAATCTATCTATGATTTGTATATAGACAACTTTCTCGAAAACTACAAATGAGTAATGGCGTAATCCAACTTAACATTGTATTAATATTATATAGACATTAATTAACTACTAATATTCAATACGA
Organism: Trissonchulus sp. WLG1_4; assembly: GCA_030248245.1. NCBI lineage: Eukaryota > Metazoa > Nematoda > Enoplea > Enoplida > Ironidae > Trissonchulus > Trissonchulus sp. WLG1_4. The sequence goes on from JASANF010014228.1 coordinate 27,486, forward strand.
ATCATAAAATGTTACAATACAACCGTATAACTCTAGTTAATACAAATAACTATAGAATTGATATAAGCTTAAACTACATTTACATATAACAATAAAAATGAATGGCGATCGATTGTGATTATTATATATATTATATATCATTATGGATGAAAAATGATTTTTCAGGACATATGTAGCTTGCCTAGTAAATAACATCAAGAAACAATGAAGTACACGACACTTTTCCGGTAACACTGCAGATGATGATAATGGCTGATTAATTCGCGCGAATAGGGTGCAGAAAGCACTAACGTGTCGGGCGACTGCTATTCTGACGCAACTCTTGTCCGCTTCATTTAGCAAGCTGAGTTTCCCTATTCGACTGCAAAACTTGTCCCGGGTGTTTGACAAGCTTATTAGCATTTTTCCGCTATAAGATCAGCCAAATTTCCTATTCTACCCACACTGCTGCCCTTGGTGAAAGGGCATTTTTATAATAATCCTATTTCTTTTTCCGCTGCAGCTATTTTACTTGACGACAGGAAAGCTGACACTTGAATTGTATATTTGTATGAAAATAATACATTCTGAAAAGTGATCATTAATTTTGGTCAAAGTGACGTTATATTCGTGTTCGGCAACTCAAATTAACCTTTTTCACAGTTATATATTTAAAAAAATTGAAAATATTTTTAAATTTGGTCAAATTGACCATTCTGGCACTTTGCTAGGGCTACCAAAGTGGACCAGTGCACACCATGCGGACCAAAGAATATCAACTGACACCCCCTATCGACATCAAAATCTCAATTTCGAAAATTTGCCCCATTTTGACCCCCTTAGGGGGGTACCCTGAAAGGGCCATACTATAGGGAGGTTCAGAGGGGTCCTAGACGAAAATAAACCTCGGATTTGTGTTCAGGGGCCCAAATTACCCCTAGAGACATCAAAATCTCAATTTCGAAAATTTGACCCCTTAGGACCCCTGGGTGGTATATACCCTGAGGGGTCCTAGACGAAAATGGACATCAAAATATCAATTTTGAAAATTTGACCCCTTAGGACCCCCTAGGGGGGGCACCCTGAAGGGGCCACAGTGGGGTTCAGAGGGGTCCTAGACGAAAATGAACCTCGGATTTGTGTTCAGGGGCCCAAATTACCCCTAGAGACATCAAAATCTCAATTTCGAAAATTTGACCCCTTATGACCCCCTAGGGGGGGGGGCACCCTGAAGGGGTCATAGGGGGGTTCAGAGGAATCCTAGACAAAAATGGACCTCGGATTTGTGTTCAGGGGCCCAAATTACCCCTAGAGACATCAAAATCTCAATTTCGAAAATTTGACCCCTTATGACCCCCCCTAGGGGGGGTGCCCTGAGGGGGCCGTAGGGGGGTTCAGAGGGGTCCTAGACGAAAACTGACTTCGAATTCGTGTTCAGGAGCCCAAATTACCCCTAGTGACATCAAAATCTCAATTTCGAAAATTTGACCCTTGAGGACCGCCTGGTGGCCGGGGGGGTACCCCGGGGGGCCGTATAGGCGAGTCCAGGGGGGTGATAGGCAAAAACTAACCCCAGATTCGTGTTCAGGGGCCCAGACAACCCCTAGTAGCGAGATTTTATGAAAAAAATCGAAAAAAAATTTCCACCCCAAAAGTACCCTAGGTGGTCACTTTTGATGAGACCTGAGACTTCTTCCAATTTGACTGGGGTGCCAAAGTGAAATACCATACACGATGCTGACCAAACAATATCAACTGACACTCCTGCACGTATTTATTGTGACATCGTAACAATACAGCACGAGTGATTAGCCATTAAAGCGTTATACAATGACAAAGTCACGAAAAACCATGTTTTCAAGGGTGCCAGAGGGGGGTGTACCAGTTCTGGCTACTAGGAAAATCTGACAGCAAAACTATGGTCACCCTGCAATGCACAGTATATGGGTTTATATTCGCATACAAAACGACAGACCTCCATCTGTAACCGTCTTGGCTGTACTGCCCATAGGTAGCCTACCCCCATAATACACGTGAATTACCTTCCGAGCCCCCTCCCCTGCGCTACAGTTACACGATCGACTCCAAAATAGCAGATGCACTATAGCACCACTACACTACCCTGCATGCAAGAGATGGAAGCTACCTCACCTCAGAGATGGAAGCGAAAAAAGGGGTTCCCCCCCTCCCAGCAGAGACCGAACGGGGACGAAATTGAAAAAAGTGGCCCGTCACTTTGCAACTTTGGTCAAACTAAATGTGAAAAACATATAATCATGACAACCCTACAAGCGTTTGGTCCGGTAGAGCTGTTGAAAAAAAAAAGACGGAAAGTGTCAAGTTTGCAAAAGACAACTTTTCATATCTCAACTTAGACTCAACCAATCTCTTCGAAATTTTGCACGCATATAGCCTTCCACTAGGCGGATACACACACCAAATTAAAAGTCATTCGCTTGCATATATTTTAAGTTATTAAAAAATTAAATTTCAAAAATCCGCATTGAGTGGATTTTCTCCTATTCTAGGGTTGGGCGCTATATATATATATATATATATATATATATATATATATATATATATATATATATATATATATATATATATATATATATATATATATATATATATATATATATATATACATATATATCAGGGTTTTTTGTGTAAATAGGGTGTATTTACACATCGGCCGCCTAACTTACACAACGAAAAATAAAAATACAGACTGATTTACACAGCCCTATTTATCCCCAAAAGTTGATAAAACTGCCTTTTTTAGTAGTAACAATTCCAAAAAATCGCGAAGTGGCGATTGCGGCCAGTGACCTTTTAGTGCTCACGAAAATATGTTTTGACCCAAAAACAAAAAATCGCCAGTCTGCACCGGCTTCTGCCTTATGCCTAATTTTTGGACACGGGTCCACCCCTTCGTATTTCATTGCACGGCCAAAGAAATTTCCGTTACGTCTCCAATTGACCAAATTTGGCCTAAAACTAAAAAATTCTCGAAATTGTTTCCTGGGGTGGGGACCCCTGCAACTTTGTGGCCTAGTGATCTTGCGTTTGTTAATGAGAATTGTCAAGCTAAAAAATCATCAATTTTGACCCATTAAAAAAATCCAACGGTCATTCCCCACCCCACTGATATGGTGCACAGGTAGCGAACGACCGGAGGTAAAATTTTGCCGGAGCCGGAGCCGGATACAAAATGCCGGAGCCGGAGGCAGTGTTTTACAAAAAAATTAATTTTAATTAGTAAAAAATGTTGACAATTGTGAAAAAATTTTCAATTTTATTCGAAACAGCATTTTTTAATGTTTCAACAATGTCTTTACACACTCATACGACCACTGGCCACTGACTGGTCCCGTTTTTGGTGATCTCACAAAAAATTTTCATTAACATTGATAAAAAAGTCAAAAATTTGGTCAAATTGACCAGTATGGCATTTTGACTGCGGTGCCAAGGGCAGGTGTCAGAGGGAGCTGGTTGTTCAGGCCTTCAGGGTGTCCGTCTGAACCTCCCCCTTTTAGTCAAACCTTGCAAAATTGTCAAGATTTTATATACGTGTATAAGAATATATACACCCAAAAAATAGACAAATTTGGAAAAGATTGCACCTTGTAGAAGTTACGACGCCGTATATAAATGTCTGTAGCTTCCGGGGATTACTGCCCGCCCTCCCCCGACCCCTGTAATTTAGGCGTATATCAGTCACGTTGTAACCAGGAAAAAATCTTTAGGAGGAATGACTTTTCGATTTTTTGTAATGGGTGAAAAATAACTTTTTTGCTATTTTAATACAAAACTTTGGGACATGACATAACAGCACATGCAAACATATTTGACCGGCCGAAAACATCAGAGCTAAAACTCAAGTTCAAATCACTAAGTCACATAGTTACAAGCTTATAGGGGTCCGGGGGAGGCAGTGTGAGTGTGAAAAACTTTTGATTTTTAGGCCGAGTTTAGTCAATTGGAGACGTAAAAATACACATTGCTAGAGAGGGGTAGTCATCTCCATTACAACTGGCAGTAATATAAGTACTGTAATCGACTAACCGCTTCGTTAATCTTGAAATTTTTTCTCAAAATTTGAACTTTTTGCCAAAGTTTGAACAATGAAAATTCTCCGGCTCCGGCACTTTTTTTGCCGGAGCCGGAGGCTCAAATCCGGCCGGAGCCGGAGCCGGAGCCTCCGGTCGATCGCTATGCACAGGGTGTTCTATTTTCATGCTTCATTTTTTTAATTTTCGTAGTTCGAATCATAATATGGTGTTTTACGGTGGTAGTGTCGCCAAAGCAGTTTTGCTCATAGGTTGCAAAAAGAGATCTTTTTGCTTTGAACTTGTACGTTCACTGAGAAACTAGTCCAATGCTATACTCTGTTAAATAAGTACTGCCAGACAGTAGACTACCAACATCTACCATTATTTTGAACCAATCACCGACTGTAAGCCAGACATTACACAATAAGGACATGAAAATTCAAAAAATTCAGCCAGATATCAGATTGGCCAGCTTGTGAAGCACACATAACGTGTCGACGCACAGTTTTTTGCCACAAATAAGAAAAAAGAAAAATGAAGGTTCGTTTTTCTTTTAATTTTAAAATAAGCGTCTAAATTTTTCACAATTTATCATTATTGCTGTGAGTACTTCACTGTTTACGCACAGTTTCACAGTTCAAACAGGTATTACTCCGCAACCACTCAAGCAATTTGCACTAAATTTTGTGTGCATAAACTACAACATATGTCCTTTTGGTCTATGTAAACAAACTAAACAAATAAGTTGATAATTGTGACGAAAAAATCGAATGTGAATAGGTTTTTAAAACGTCATTTTTCCGACTTTGCGACCTCACTGCAAACAGTATACTGCATCAATTTTGATGAAACTTGTTGAAAATACTTGCCTCAACATATATTTTCAAAATATATATAAAACGATGTCTTATCTTTTTCTAAAATTGTTTTACAGTTACGCAAAATCGACTGCTTTCGTGACACTACCCCCTTAAGTGCAGAAAATCCAATTTTTACATGAAAAATGCCTAAATGAACACTTTAAAAAATTTACACAACATGCCCTTAATTTACACAGCAAATTTTTAACTTACACAACAGTTACACAGTGCCGATTTTGAAAAAAAACCATATTATATATATATATATAAACAATATTGTTTCATGCTTGTTTGATAATTACACATACTACAACAGTGAAATCGCTCACGTTAGACTGAATTTGAAATTAAACTGCCATGATGAGAAATCTGGTGACACTTCGCCTTGCTCGTTCATAAAAGTGAGACCGACTTGGATGAGCCTGAGCAGACCCACGTTGCAGCGCAGCAGCTGATACTGATAGTCCGTGGTGGACTTGAACTCGCCAATCGGACGCGCCACCACGCCTGGAAACTCCGTGTCCTGCAAATGGAAAAATTTTAATAGATTACGAGGGTGCCCATATTAACACAATCATCGTACGTATATAAAAATGATCACAACATCACAATGTGAATTTTTAACATAAATACTCGACATTCGAATACACATACGAACGAGAATATATCACAAAAAGACACTAATCTAATAGAAATACAACCAAAAAAATATACCAACAAAAAATAATCCCTTCCTACCATGGCGACATAATTATATTTGGTGATGATTTCCCGTATTCGTTTCATCTCCTCGTCCAGGTTGCTGTTCCAGACCTCGCGAATGCCGCACTCCTCGTTGGTCTTCAAGTGACCATCCTGCGTTTGATGGTCTCCCGCTCCCCCTACCATGCTTCGCTCTCTGCTCGGCTCAGTCGTAGCACAAAGTCAATAATAGTGCCCACTGAAAACAAAGACAAAAATGAACGGTGCTCTCAGAGATCCCGAAACTCACCAGGGCACGAGGTGGAAAGCTCATGAACCAGCGTTTTTTTTGGGCCAAACTGGTGGCCATGGCCACTAAAATTATGGATTGGCCACTCCACTAAAAATTTTGGGCTGTTGGCCAGCCTGGCCACCAAAAAGTGAGATTCAAAAGGAAGAACGTGCGTTCCAAAACCAAAAAATCTCTTAACTTCTGGGGGCTATCGCCCCCAGACCCCCGTACAATTTACAAATACAAGCAATGCGGCTTGATCAGTCGTTTCTCTTGAGGTTGGTATCATGCTTACACACTGTCATTTGAGTGTGCTTTATCGTATTGCAGTAGTACTTTCGGTCTCGCTAACAGCATATATAACAGCAATATGAATAGTCTATTGTTTTTGCTTAATGTTCAAGCTTAAATGTTGGCACCAGAGGCAAAGAAACACTATAACATATTTTGTGAACATACGCAAAATAATTGTAGAACCTTAATTTTTGACCTGGGTAGCAGCCTATTTAAGGTTGTTTTGAGTAAGTTTAATTGATCAAATTCGGCCTAAAAATCAAAATGTCAAAAATCTTTGCTTCACTTCCTAGCCCGTCGATTGTGTATTTTCAGTCTATTGAGCTAAAAATTTACGTTCAATTTCGCAGTGGTCGAAAAAAAGCATTGTTTCTGAACGAATAATGTGTGTAGTTTTTCGCATTAATATTGCAGTAATAAGTGCATTATCACACATTTAAAAAAACATAATCACCTACAGTTTAAGCTATAGATTGTAAAATTTAAACAAAGTTTCGCTCAGTTATGCCGTTTGAAAAATTATGCGGGTTTAGCGAAAATAGAAATTTTCAATCGGTGATAAAAAATCAGAACAAGGCAGCAGGCACGTGAAACTTACTCAGAAACAGAGCTTTGTAACAGGCTTCAATATATTTAAACGAAAGTCATTCTAGCTAGAACATACGTCGACTTATAAGATGATAAAGTTATGGAAGTTATTCGGAGCGCCACCTTAAGGTGGCGCTCCTGAAATGTGGGTTTTGGCCACTATTTTAAAAACGCGCAAAAATAAACATGCCTCGTAAGAACAAAAGTTGATCAGAAGTGAATTTCCTTCAATTTGATGTACATATCACATAAAAAATTTTTTTGAACATTTTTGAGCAAATTTCGTCAAGAAAAATAGGCCCGTATTCACATACTAAGTGTAACGCTTAAACTTAGTGTTTACACTTAGTGTTAGCGCTTATAAGCGCTAAGTGTTATTCACATACTTAGTGTTTATTTAAGCGCTTAGCAAACACTAACGCTTAACTTAGCGTATCAATTTTGTATTCACATACTTAAAATTTAGTGTTTGGCTTAGAATTAAGCGCTTAAGTTTAGGGACCTCGGGAGCTCCCTAAGCGCTAAGCGCTTAGTTAGTGGATGGTGTGGGGAAGGGGTAGGGAGAGTGGGGGAGGTTCTTGGCCGCCATGGGAAGGAAGGGCATGCAATTTAGGATATATTAGTGACATTTTCCGACCAATTCGATCCATTTTGCTCGTTTAATCGCCAAAAATAAAAAATGCACTTTGTTGTCCAAATTCGTTTTTTTACATTTTTGAGTAGAGCATCTTAATCGAAGTAATTTTTCTTCAAGAACTTCTATTTGAAAATTTATATTTTTCATGATATGCCCCCTGAAACATGCAGAGCTGATTTTGCATTTTTCAGGAATCCACCTGCTGAAAACATTTTTTACAAATGTATAGTTCGAGAAAAATATATATTATTAATAAGAAATAGTAATTTAAATAAATCTATAATCGGATTTATAAATACCAAATGGAAATGCGGATAAATAACGAATTCCGGATCCACATCAAGCAGGGAGCGCACTCCAAGCCAAAGCCAAAAGCACAAAAGTTGCTAAACGCTAAGTTTAGTATAACACTAACTTTTAAGCGTTTATTTTGTGAATAACAATATAGTACAAAATAAGCGCTAACACTTAGCAAACACTTAGCGTTAGTATGTGAATAACTCTTAGTATGTGAATTCGGGCCATAGATTTTCACAGAAATGCCTTCACAAGCCAGTGCATTTACACGTATGTAATGAATTTGAAAGGCTGAAAAACACTAGCAATTGTGTTTTACTGAAACGTAATTAAAAATTTTTGGTGTTTTATTGAGTGTGGTATAATTTTTTTGTGAGCTAACGCAATACTTTCTGCATGAGACAGAAATATAGTGCGTGTGAATACAAACGCAAATTTTCGGCTTGCGATTTTAAAAAATTGGCTTATCGAAAAAAGTTAAAATTTGGCACATAAATGCACCTTCTCATCTTCGAGCGGTCGCAAAATTTGATTTCTGGCAAATCGATAGTATCTAAAAAATTTAACCAAATTTATGTTTTTCAAAAATCGCGATTTTAGTGTTTATCGATATATCAATCATATTCATCAAAAATGACTTTTTGCGACCGCTCGATCACGTTGAGGCTAGCAAAATGAGCTATTGATTGTGCAACAGCTACTTACTTGCGAAGAGAAATCGCAAGCCGAAATTCCACTCACGTTTTGTCTACAGTGAATGCTAATTTGTATCAATCAACTTCATTTTGTGTATTTATTCATACTTTTACACCAGCTTGCCATTGTGTATTTAAAATTGGCCCCAAACTGCCGTTTTTTGAAAAGTCACATTTCAGGAGCGCCACCTTAAGGTGGTAGTAACGAATGTGCAGTGGTTTTTAAATTTTTGAAAAAAATTAGTTGATTCAAACTGAATTTTTTCAAAATAACGTCTGTAAAAAATTGATTCATATACACAAAATGACAAATGAAGTAAGCGGCATCATGTGAAAAATTTTTTGGAGCAAGCCAAGCCAACAAGCCAAACTAAACAACAGGAGAATGGAATTTTAACAGTTTTGGCCACTTTTCTTAGCGCATGCGCAACGCATAAACACAAAAATACATATGAATAAACTTTAGCAAATTTTCTAGACCCAAAATGAAAATTTTTTCAATTGCTTATATTTTTGCGCAGATATAGAACCCGAAAGTTGAGTGTGAGTAGACACTTTTTACTTTGAAACCGTATATTTCATTATGTAATTGACAAATCATAAAATCGTTCATTTTGGGTCTAGATAATTTACTTTTAACTATTTGTGCCATTTTTCGCATTTTTTTATTCTTTAAACTCGTCAAAAAGTGGCCAGATTTGAAAGCGCTCAAAAAAGCCAAATTGGTATACTTTTAACACGTGCCATACAAATCATCTTTACAGTTGTACAATAAAACTTTGCTTAAATGTAGAAGAAAAGTAGCGCTTTCCAACGCTATAAAAACTATGATATAAAGTTAATTAATTATTGAATACTATCCTGTTGAAAAACACTGCACATTCGTTACTACCACCTTAAGGGGGCGCTACGGGAATCCAGGTTTTGGGCCGTATTTTTTAAAAACAGCCAAAATAACCTAACATTCTCGAAGGAAAGTTGCCCAATATACTATTTCTGATGTTTTGACGTGCATATCTCCATAGCAAAAAATTTGGAAAAAATTGGACAATTTACTGATTACTGATTTTCTTCGACTTTTACACAAATTCAGCAAGTAAGCCAGTGCATCAACGCTTTTTGAGGTTTTGCAAACAGATGATACATAGATTTTATTAGTCGTAATGAAAAATTAAAACAATTTTATTGCGTTCTGTGCAAAAAAATCGCACAAGAAACCATTTTCAGAAGCAGCAGACTGAAATACAGGCTGTGTGAATACAAAACCAATTTTTCGGCATTCGATTATAAAATGCTGGTAAGATATTTTTATACAAAAGTTTGCACAATTATAGCCTTAGGCTCTGCGCAGTTGAACAATTTTTTAGTTTTTTAAAATAAAGCTTAGAAATTTTTTTTATTTGAATTTTATTGCTCAGAGTTCGACTTCGAAAACACATAATGACATTTTTTATCCAAACCTGACATAAATGTTAAAAACCAAAATAATGTTCAACTAGAGAAGCGCATAACCTACATTTTGGTATATGAAGTGTGACTATAGGCAAAGTATAAGCAGAGTTATCGTTTGCCGAAAATTCACTCACGTTTGTGGCTCTGGGAGTCACGTGACATGATCACGTGATTTGAAATTTTGCCTCCAGTGTTCTTTTGTGCCATACTACATATATGTATAGTAAAGTTTGACATTTGCCAATTTTTTTGCCAATTTTCGATGTAACCCCCGATTCCCGGAGCTCCCCCTTAAGCGCTTAGCAAACACTAACGCTTAACTTAGCGTTTCAATTTTGTATTCACATACTTAAAATTTAGTGTTTGGCTTAGAATTAAGCGCTTAAGTTTAGGGACCTCGGGAGCTCCCTAAGCGCTAAGCGCTTAGTTTGTGGATGGTGTGGGGTAGGGGTGCACAGGAAAAAATCTGATTACAAAAAAGTTACAAAAATATTACAAAACGGGTTTTGTAATTTTTTTGTAATTTTAAAAATTTTATTTTTTTGCTTCAAAGTTGGCAAAAACACATTTCAAGACATAAAAAAGGCATCCTGACCTTGAAATAGCTGTATTTTTAATTTTTTTCGATTTTTTGAAATATTTGCTTTTCAACGTTTTGTAATTTTTTTGTAACTTTTTTGTCATTTTTTTGTAATTTTTTTGTAACTTTTTTGTCATTTTTTTGTAATATTTTTGTAACTTTTTTGTAATTTTTTTGTAATTTTTAGAAATTTCATTTTTTTGCCTCAAATTTGGCAAAAATACATTTCAAGACATAAAAAGCATCCTGACTTTGAAAGAGCTGTATTTTTATTTTTTTCGATTTTTCGAAAAATATGGCATGCTTTTCAACGTTTTGTAATTTTTTGTAACTTTTTTGTTTTTTGTAATCTCATTGTTTTGCTTAAAATTTGGCAAAAACACATATAGACATAGAAATTGTGTCTTGACTCTGTAATTGCATTTTAACTTTTTACTATTTTTTGAAACATTTTCTTTTCAGCGTTCTGTATTTTTTCGTCATTTTTCTGTAATTCTGTCATTAATTTTGGTATCATTGAAGTTTTGCAGCTTACATCAACGGTAAATATGGTGCAAAATCGTACTGGTGTTGAGTCAAGCAGTTAGTTTGGAAAGTCACCTATCGAAAAATATTCAGGTCCAGAGTGGAGTTCCCCAGGGTACAGTTTTGGGGCCTCTCCTTTTTCAAATTTTTATAAATGACATCACGGAAAGTATAAAATTTTCAGACATTGCAATATATGCTGATGACACAAAAATATTCATCCGTACCAAAGAGCCTTTCTCTGTTGAGCTAGCTCAAGATTTACAGAGGGTCTATGACTGGTCTTGTACATGGCAGCTGAATCTGTCTGTACCTAAGTGTCAGGTTTTTGGTTTTGGAACAGTCTTAGACCAAGAGACAACTGCGTACATGCTTGGTAGTCAAAAACTAGAAATAAGTTCTGGTCTCCAAGACCTGGGTATATTTGTGTCATCAAGTATGAAATTTTCCGAGCACTGCGCAAAAATTGCCAAAAAGGCCCACGGTATATCCTCTAATATTTTCCGCAGTTTTTCATCAAGACAACCCGATTTTTTTTAAAAAATGTACACAACTTTTGTCCGCCCAATTCTCGAGCATAATTCAGTTATTTGGTCACCACATTTGATCAAAGACAAAACGATTTTAGAAAATGTGCAACGGAAATTTACCAAACGTATCCCCGGTTTAGGAAACCTTTGTTACGATAAAAGACTTGAACAGCTGAAATTGCAGCCATTAGAAACGCGTAGAATCATAACTGATTTATGTACTTTATATAAAATCATGCATGGTCACTTTGATATAGATTTCTCAAGTCTTTTCAGATTTGCGAATGATCAAGGTCTCAGAGGTCACCCCCTCAAGCTATACCTGGATAAATATAGACTGAATACATCAAAGGCTTTTTTAACACATCGTGTTATTCAAAAATGGAACGACCTACCTGATTATGTGATTACAGCAACATCTTTTGAGTCATTTAAAAAGTCCTTGCATAGCCATATCACACCCACGGGCATAGGTATTAAATGACCAGACGAATGGTCTCCATATGCCCCTTTTCTAATCCGTACGGTATGTATTGACCTACTTTTGTTTTGTCTCGTATTTGTTTATTTTTCTCTTTATTCTGTGTTTCCTTTTATGTTATTCTGCTAACAACTAAATAAAGGCCTGACCCGGGGGCCGGGGGCCCCTCCGGGGTACCCGGTACCCCCGCTGGCATATAACGTGTTACTAACCGATAGGAACGTCGGCCTTTGCTTATTTTGTTTATTTTGTTTATCTTGCCTTGTTCGCAGATGCATATATTATTGTACGGCCGACGGCTTTAGAAATAAAAACATCTGTCACATCTGTCAATTAAACACGTTTAGAACAAACAAAACACGGGTTACCGAAAAAAAATTGCGAAAACGTCCCTCACTGAGAGTTCAGATTTCGGGGGGTCATATCTCAGAAAATCCAAAAAATGAAATAGGGGTTCTTGAAGCATAAATGCTTCCCCCAAGGTGCTCTACTCAAAAAAATAGGTCCACTATTCCCCCCCCCCCCAACTGCATTTAACCCAAAAAAAGAAGCCTAGGGCTGGAATTCACAATCAAAACCTAATTCTTAAATGTTGGTGCAACACTTAAAAATGCCTTCGAAACACTAACATTTTAAGTGTTTCGAAACACTAACATTTTAAGTTTTAAATTTTAAGTTTTTAAGTGTTTATTTAACTTGAAGGTTATTTCACTAACCTTTAAGGGGGCGCTCTGAGTAACTTCCAATAAATCAAATTGCTATAATTTTTTGTTTCTTGCTGATACGAACTTTTTTGCTTGAGTGCAACGAGATGAATACCAGGCAAGCATTTTTGCAAAGTTTGATGAGTCTCGGAATATTTTAGCAAGTTTTATGACTGCATCAAAATTGAAATTTTGAAAAATTTGACTAATTTTTGAAATGACGTAGCTGAACTGTGCCTCAACCAAATTTAACAATCTATAGCTTAAGGGGGTAGTGTCGCGAAAGCAGTCGATTTTGCGTAACTGTAAAACATTTTTAGAAAAAAATAAGACTTCGTTCTTTATATATTTTGAAAATATATGTTGAGGCAATTATTTTGCCGAGGTGCCATTTTTGTCAAATTTTTGTTACTGGCGACAAATTTTTAGTTATTTTAATTTCTATCAAAAGTGACGTTTTAAAAAGCCTATCATATTGAGCCAAATCATAATATTTACAATTCAAGAAGTTCGGCGCCTCCATATACATCTGCTCTAACAGTCTGCAAAGTTTCAAGCGGATCAGTTTTCGCAGCTGACAGTAACCTTGAAAAAATGTACGCTATAGCCCAATTTCAGAAACCTGAAGTTTGCCTACACATACGTATTTTTAAAAAAGTAGAGCTAATTTTTCTGTACTAGAATTCGTTGAGAAAAGTTTCAGAAGCCAAAAGTAGCTAACAAAAAATTAGTTTGAAAAATAGTGTATTTTTGTCAATGTTGGTCAACGTATTTTGAAAATTCCTTTAGAAAGGTTTGCCTACACGAACGACTTTTTGAAAAGTTGCAACTAGCAATTAGCTACAAAGAACTGTTTCAAAAAGTACCAAAAGCCATATAGAATTTTTCGGTATATCGATTTAAAGATTTTTTCCCATGGAAAAATAGGTTAAAATTTCAAGTTGAACAAAATTTGACGTTATATACATAAAATGAAAGCTAATTTAATTTGCAACAACTTTTCTTCTTGAGTTAATTAATGAAAACGTACGTGAAAAATTTTATCGCCCAAAGTCGGTTATTCAGAGCGCCACCAAGGTGGTAGTAACGAATGTGCAGTGGTTTTCAACAGGATAGTATTCAATAATTAAATAACTTTATATCATAGTTTTTATAGCGTTAGAAAGCGGTACTTTCCTTCTACATTTAAGCAAAGTTTTATTGTACAACTGTAAAGATGATTTGTATGGCACGTGTTAAAAGTATACCAATTTGGCTTTTTTGAGCGCTTTCAAATCTGGCCACTTTTTGACGAGTTAAAAGAATAAAAAAAAATGCGAAAAATTGCACAAATATTTAAAAGTGAATTATCTAGACCCTAAATGAACGATTTTATGATTTGTCAATTATATAATGAAATATACGGTTTCAAAGTAAAAAGTGTCTATTCACACTCAACTTTCGGGTTCTATATCTGCGCAAAAATATAAGCAATTGAAAAAATTTGCATTTTGAGTCTAGAAAGTTTGCTAAAGTTTATTCATATTTTTTTTGTGTTCATGCGTTGCGCATGCGCTAAGAAAAGTGGCCAAAACTGTTAAAATTCCATTCTCCTGTTGTGTAGTTTGGCTTGTTGGCTTGGCTTGCTCCAAAAAATTTTTCACATGATGACGCTTACTTCATTTGTCATTTTGTGTATATGAATCAATTTTTACAGACGTTATTTTCAAAAAATACAGTTTGAATCAACTATTTTTTTTTCAAAAATTTAAAAACCACTGCACATTCGTTAGTACCACCTTAAGGGAAAAATCAGTGTTAGTGTTAGGTTTTGAATTCCAGCCTAGGCTTTTGTTAGCACTTTCGGCCTTATTTTTTATGTGATGTGCCAGCCAGGAAAACGTGGCTTTCCCTCCTGCCTGGCACATCACATAAACATACAAAAGCCAAATTTTGAAACTAAGCA